>PVIC010002141.1:0-81193 GCA_004025085.1 Thryonomys swinderianus
AAGGAAGGAAGGAAGGAAGGAAGGAAGGAAGGAAGAAAGGAAAGAAGGAAGGAAGGAAGGAAGGAAGGAAGGAAGGAAGGAAGGAAGGAAGAAAGAAAGAAAGGAAGAAAGAAAGAGAAAGAAAGAAAGAAAGAAAGAAAGAAAGAAAGAAAGAAAGAAAGAAAGAAAGAAAGAAAAAGAAAGAAAGAAAGAAAGAAAGAAAGAAAGAAAGAAAGAAAGAAAGAAAGAAAGAAAGAAAGAAAGAAAGAAAGAAAGAAAGAAAGAAAGAAAGAAAGAAAGAAAGAAAGAAAGAAGGAAAGAAAGAAAGAAAGAGAAACAACTGTGAGCCCATCTCTTCTCTTCCTAGTTAGGAGGATCCGGGAGGTTGAGCGGGGAAGTCTGGCCAGCAGCGTTCTTTGTGGTGCCGCAGTGGCGCAGCATTGAGGGACAAAGGGCCAGGACAACTCTCAGCTCCGTAACACACACACCGGAAACCCCAAACAGGAAGGACCCGCGCACCATTGAGAAGTGAAAAGGATGAGCAGCAGGGAGCAGAGGAGTCAGTTTCATAGTTGAAGCATTTGTAATATGGAGCATATCGACAAATGTATAAATATACGAGGAAACACTGTATGTAAGAACTGGATTTTTCACCATTAAAGAAACAATAGGGGAAGAGCAAGGCCAGGGAGAACTCTGAGCTCTCGAATTGCACTTGGAGGCTGTGAACTCAGAATTTCAAAGGTGCATTCTATACACAAATATATCTGGAAAGGACAATGAGTACAGCCAGATCTGAGCTTCAAATTGAAATTCTCCATGAAAGAATCAGAGCCTCCTGGAGAAACGTCTGATTTCAAGGCGGCGGCAGCACAGACTGCGCAGGTGAGCCTGAGCCACCTCACAGTGTCATCCACCGTTCTCTGGAACACTGAATGGTGAGAAAAGACCAGAAGACCTGGGATCTCTCATGAACTTGGTAGGACAATTTGATCCTCAAAATAAGGACAGTAATTACAACTCACTGAATAAAGTAAGAATACATACATGCTGATACAAGTAAGAAAATGAATAAATATATGGCAGATAACGAAACAAATACAGTAAAATCATAGGCTGATAGCTATAGGTGTCTCAAAAACAAAGACAA
The DNA here is from genome assembly GCA_004025085.1 of Thryonomys swinderianus. Taxonomy (NCBI): domain Eukaryota; kingdom Metazoa; phylum Chordata; class Mammalia; order Rodentia; family Thryonomyidae; genus Thryonomys; species Thryonomys swinderianus. The sequence continues at coordinate 1,130 of PVIC010002141.1, forward strand.
TAGGGCCGGAGGGTTAGCTCAGTGATTCCGGCGCCTGCCTCGCAAGCGTAAGGACCTGAGTTCGATCCCCGGTTACCACATATAATGCTGGGCGTGGGGGCTCACGCCTGTAATCCCAGCACTTGGGAGGCAGAGACAGGAGGATTGCTAAATTCGCGGCGGCTTGCCTGGGCACCATAGTGAGCTCAGGGCCAGCCTGAACTACAAAGCAAGACCCTGTCTCCAAAAAAAAGAAAAAAAAAAAAAAAAAAAAAACAAAGACAATAGACATCACCATTATATTGTCTATGGCCATTTGAACACACCCAATTTCATCTGACCTCAGAAGTTAAGCAGCATCAGGCCTGATTAGTACTCAGATGGGGGACATCACTATTATATAATAGTTAATTCTGCCAATAGTTAATTCAGACTGAGTTCAGAAAAAGGAATCAGTGCCTTGGGATGTGGGCTTGTTTATTCAGCGCTCCATTCAGAACTGGATGGAGCATTCCAATTCTACCAGTTCATACAGCATCCCATGAAAAACTATTGACAAAGTATGGAATTTTCCATAGTAGATGCCAAGACTTTACTGTAGAACCCTCGGGTTCTATGTGTAGGAGTTTTGCTATAAATCTCACACATCTTTCCTTACCAGAAGAATTCTGGTGCTATAGGTTCTCCCAGCATTATTTTCATTACTGAATCTTATTGAATCTACATCTGTTAAGATTTAATTGCATCTTTGCTCATGTCAATAAATACTAGAAAACTAATTTTGAGAGGGAAAGAAATAATGGTTCTTCAAAATGCTCATTTCATGCCTGGAATCATGAATCCTTATCTGGAGACCAACTAAAAGATTTAAAATGTGTTGTATTCTCTTTCCTGTGGCACTCCTGGTCAACCAAAGATGACTGTGATCACGTAAAGAGAACAGGATTTTGGCTGAATCTAAGGAGGTACTTGCTAACATTTGTAGCTGTTCAAGGAAAAAAGAGGGTAGCCTTCATCTCCAGATGAAGAGCTGCCTGCTACTATAAAACTTCTTGGATAATTAAAACATCAGACTTTTTATGAAAAATCTGTAACTAGAGAACAAATCTGAATTGCCTGGAGCTTTACTTTTTAGTAGTTTAACCAGGGCCTGGTGATTCTAATTCTGTACCTCTAGAACTTCCCAGGTATCAGTGATAGGCACAATACTAATAGAATAGGCAAACTTGAAGTTTCTTCTCACAATGAACTCTGGTTTTGCTTTGGTTCTTAAAACTGGAAAGAGCAATCTAAGCACTAACTGCATAATGTTCAAACTAATAAAGACTTAAAATCAACCCTTAATATTTTCTCAGGAGGAATAAATAAACTAGACCTTGGAAAAAGAAAATTATCATAAATGCAAAATACTAATTATAATAATTTATTATCTATATTAACCCCCTTTTCCATCAAATAACTCTGTCTTAATTTTGCATGTACTCAAAGATAGTTTAAATTGAGATAAAATGTGCATTAAAAAGAAGACAGCTACTTAATAGAAATTTCTAGAACTATTACAAACAAATGTGGATAACTATGCCTTATTAAGTTATATTATTACCCTTTGGAGACAGAATAATTGGCCTCAGTGGAATTTGGTGTTTATTTAATTCCCTCTGAAAACAGATTTATTTCCTATAAAGACTAATGTTATAAATACAGTGTATATCATGTAGTTTAAAAAAAAAACAACCTCCCTAGAGGAATACATAAGAAGTTTAGACAGGGTTGCAATCTTTAATAAATGAAGAGGAAATATTTTAGTATAGCATTTTTTTATCTTACAAGCTCATAAAATTACAAAATTATAACCCCATTATGCAAGTCTTAGACATGAATAGAATTTCTTTTGACATCCCTTAGAAGACCATAAAATAAAATAGATTATAACTACTTGGATAAGAACATTATCACAGACTGCCAAGTTATTTTCTTTCCTTTCAGAACAAAATGAGTACTGGTTCTGGAGTATTGATACTTTTCTACAGTATCTGAAACTTCCTAATAATCTTGATAATGACTGAAGTTCAAAGGTCAATGATGTAGAGCTTAAATGATGATCCATTCTACCTAAAGTTAACTAGTCTTGCTTTCGAGTCAGCCTTGAATTATATATCTAAAGTTTTGTACTTTTGAATTTGTGAACTTAAGTGTCCTGAATTCAGTGAACCTATCTGTTCTCCCCAAGGCAATCAGTTATTAAGCAAGTACTTAATGAGCGTGCTAACCACAAAGACTTAATAATTAACAACATAGACACTACCCCATCCTTAAAACCTTTTGGAATTGAAGACAAGAGACAGGGTTAATGGACTCAGGAACTAAAACAGAAAGACCTATCTATTATAGGAAATTTGACCTTACTTTCAAAACAAATGGAAGGCATTAAAGTATTTTAAATAGCAGAAAGATGCCATGACTTTAATTTTAGAAAAAAAATCATTACTATCATAAAATGTAAATCCTTTCCAAAGGCCTTATACATCATGAAAAGATTACACTCGCATGAATCAAACTGATTTAAAAGCTTATGAAATTAGAATTCATAATCGCTAGCATCTAAAAGAATTAATATAATAACAATAAATGTCAAGGATGTGAAGCAACTAAAACTCCATATATATTCCTGTTGCAAGTATAAAATAAAATCTTTTTGAGAACTCAGTTTGTTTAAAAATGATTATATTTACACGGGATCTGGAAGCTCCACTCCGTAGCATTTACCTGAAAGAAATAAGCTACATCCTTGGAGACACCTATCCTTGAATGCCCAGAGCGGCTTTTTGCACAACAGCAAATACTAGAAACCACCTTACAGATTGATGTCCCACAGAAGAAAAGATAAACTGTGATGCATTCTCAGAGTGGACTATAAGCAATAAGAAAAGGCTGGCAACTGATGCATACAACAGAATACTACATGACTGTCTTCACCTTAAACTCAAGAACTGACAAAATTAGTACATAATTACATACATCAAAAGAGTAGTTGTCAGTGGATAAAAGCTTTGTGGAGGGGAAAACAAAAATGTTGGGGATTATGGAAAGTTATGTTTTGGTAGCCAGTAAACATATGTTTACAGTTATGATTTAGACTGCACATTTTATGAATGTAATTTCACTTAAAATTCATTTAAAGAAAATTAAGACTTTGCCTCATTTAAAGAAGAACTGAAGAAAAACCAATGGAATCTAAGTTTACCAGTTAACACAGAAAATAAAATATCAAGCTTATCCAAGTATAGCATTGCATTCCAGGTGCTCCTTCCCTAATCTCCTCACCCTGCTCACCAGAAACTGAACTAAAATGATCACATACAATTTATAAATCAGACACTGTACACTTTTTCTGTGTCATTTTGGTGAGATTCATAACTCAGCCTTGCTTTCAGGGATCTCAGATGTGAATCCCGACACAGTTGCCTTTGCAGGAGAGGCTGAGGAAGAACTTCTAACCTGATCAGACTCCTCCCCTCATATTTATGCTGCTTGATGTTTTCTAATCTGTACTAAAGTTCTGCTCCAAAGACCAGATTGTTCAATACTGACAGTTATACATCTTTCCTTCTTTTCTTCAGTAATGACTACACAAGCCTCGTCTCTTAGACACAAGACCCAGGAAATCAACAAAGCTCTATGTCATTTGTTTATACAAATGACTCCACATATGCTCTGGGCATGGGGGTGAGCAGCTGGAGAGCAGTGAAGAGCCCTTGGAGGGAAGATGTTCTTCCTCCCTGGAAGGCAATGACTGTTTCTTCACATGGTAGCCCTTCTAATGTAGTAATTACAGAAAAGTCACAGAGGTGAAGATTGGCACTGACACTTCCAGTCAAAGGCAGAACCAATAAAGGCCCATGTAGTACAGTGTATGGCATTATATTTAAAATTTATGAATCAGGCATGAGAGACTGTAGAATAACAACATGTCCTTGATCCTTCTATCTGGACAAAAATACATTCACTGTGACAAAGTTAATTTATATATGTATATATTCATTCAGATTTGTTTTATATGTATATATATACATATATATATATAAAACATATCTGAATGAAAAAAATCACTAAGTTTATATTACTACTTATGCCTAAATGTTCTATTTATGGACCAATAATACCCTATATTCATTTTGTTAAATTAATATTTTCTTTCATGTCAACAAAACATAATCATGCTATTATAACTAAAACTGTCACATAATTTCTGTTATTGCCAATAACAATATAAAGGCTCAAAATTTTAAATATATCCAAAGTATAGAACATCATAATATATGCTTATAAAAATAACAAAGAAAATTGAATAAAATTATTTTTGTTTATAGATCATTTATAAAATATGCAAAACTGTCCTTTAACATTGGAAAATAAATACTATAATTGATGCATATTAAAATAGTACATCAAAATCAAATTATTTGAATAGATCCAAAAGTCTTACTTCTTAACTTTGAAAAATATAATTAAAACTTAAGTATTATTTTTTTTTTTGAGACAGCATCTCACTTTGTAGTTCAGGCTGGCTCTGAACTCACTATGTAGCCTTGAACTCAGCAATCCTCCTGCTTCTGCTTCCTGAGAGTGCTGGGATTATAGGCATTAGCCACCACACCTGGCACCTTAATAAGTAGTATGATAAAAACAAAAGTATTGATAAAACTACCACTGAAATTCCATCCAGTTGCCAAGAAAAGGACCAGTACTGTACTCCTTAATTGTCAAATCTTGACCTACCTAGGTACAGTTTAAGAATAATCTGAGGTGCTTATATTTTCAAAATATTTCTTACAATATGAGCAACTGTTGCAAGCACGAACTGATGGATCAAGAATAGCAATTTGATAATACATCATTTCAAGATACTTCTTTTTGCAAAAACATATTATAGTCTTTCTTTTTGAGAGAAACATTTTCAAGTTAATGTTCTTTTGTGTACTAAATATGCTGCTCAAATCTTCTCTGTATTGCAAAGTATTGTCCTCTGAGTTCCTGGATAGAAACAATTCAAAAACTACCAAAAAACTCCAAAATAAGGATGCCATATTTGTGCACATAGGGCAAAAGTTGTGAAGATTGTTCTTGGGATGTGGAATTAGACTTATGGGATCAGACAGGTAGGGTTTTCTATCAATCAAGACACCGACTATAGAGGCATCCTTGTATCTTTAAATCAATTCATTACAGCTGTGCTTGCGATATATGGGACCTTCTGAAACTCAGAGATCAAAAGAGTGATCCCTAATACTGCCCTCAAGGAAGTACTGTTAGTAAACTGGTCAGATCGCTCACATCCAGTGTCATAGGACTTAAAGAATATTTACACTATGAAAACATGGCCTTACCCTGGCAATTACCATTCTAGAAGTCTGTAAGGACTGTTGAAAACTGCTTTTCAAAGCAAGGAAGTTCTTCAGTTAAAATGTCAGAGGAACTGCTACAAAGTTAACTTGCTTCTTGGTAATTCACAATGTACATTATCATATTATGAGCTCAGAGAAGCCCTACGGGAAAGAAACCTGTTTAACTTTGTTTCCTGAAAGCATTTGACGCTAGGAACCATGTTTCAACAGAACAGTTACTGACATTAGTGTTCTCTAAACTCGATATTGAAAATATTGCTTTAACATTTAAATATCCAGTACTTCTTTCTCTTGCCATGTCTTTCCAACCAGCTTTCTTACTAGTGAATTCATTAGCACAAGATAAAATTTGCATTTCTATCTATTGCCTAAGTCAGCAATTGCCATGACATAACAAACCAACAATTTCAGATCTCCAATAAGTAAGGAGGCAACCATTAAACAAGGAAATCAATTTTAAGTCCAGAAAGTACCAGTTGAAACTTCATTTTGCTACTAATTTGGGGAACATCACAGTCAGGCTAGGAATTCAGGAGGGGATACAGCATGTAAGTTCTTGCCTGTTTGTCCACAGTGTCACCAGACTGACAGTATTCTGTCACAAGAGATAGACCCTTGTGCCTTTTTCTTCCTAAGTGCTCGGCATTATTTTAATTGGTTTGCCAAGGATCTGCCATTGAGACTTAGTTCATGAGGCTCAAAACATCAATCTGTCCCTAAGGAATTACTCTATGTCCAGCCATGTGAACACTTACCATCTGAACAATAGCAAAGTATCAAATTAAAGAGAAACTGCAGTAATTTATAATTTAAGATTCCTTCAGCAACTCCAAGTAACTGGCTGTCTGCAATAAATTTACTCCCTAACAGTTTCTGAAGTTGAGAGAAGTGACTTCTAGACTGGAATAGAATGAAGCAGGGGACGGAGCTGTGCAGATGAGTTGCCTCTTCTGAGAGCAAGAACCATAAAAAAGCAGAGAAATTACAGATGTGACCCAGGCCGTGCCATTTACTGCCCACCTTCCCCCTCATTTATCCAGTTATAATGCCACCAGATTCCACCATTATTATTTTAGCCAAGTTCCAAACAAAACCAAAATTAAATTAAAAAGAGAAGAGCTGAGGCTGGGGATTTAGCTCAGTGGCACCGCACCTGCCCTACAAGTGCAAGGTTCTGAGTTTGATTCCCAGTACAAAGAGAGACAGACAGACAGACAGAAGAGTTGGAGTTGCAGAAGAATGACTTGACCTACACTAGAGATGATTAACCTGAGTCATCACCCATATGCACACATGCGTCATCCTTTCCACTTTTAACAGGAGCTCGTGGAAGACTTGATTAGTGTACACTAAATCAATCTACAACTAAAAGAAGTTTCGTTATTTCCTGGCCAAATACTTGCTGGGCTCTTTCCATGACTTCTGTGCACACAGTTTTAACACTAGCAGACTAGGTATCTATTCAGACGTGAAGAACCATAACGACCAGATCAACAACAACAACAAAAAGATTTCTAGAAAGAGTGACCTAGGAAACAACAGTAAACTTGTTTCAATCTGACTTTTGCCTTTAGATGGCCTTAAGTACATAACTGATGGACGTATACAGTTAGCATTTTCTTTGAAGGTATGGCAGGTGTGACATTTAAGTAAGTACAAGAGTGTAAAATAACACGAGTTAATTTAACAAAGTAAGCAGAAATCATGAAAGGAGAAAACTTCCCATTCCCACTCTACCCCAACTGCCTACTGCATTATCTTTGTGAACTTGAAGTGAGTGTTTGGGACTATAGTATGAGAGTCCAGTAGATACAAGAATAAGGCCAGAATTTTTTAATACCCAAATCCATTCATGTTACATTGACCTAGAAAGTTATGAGTCTGTATCTGTGTTGAGAACCTACTGATCCAGGAGCCACACTGACTTCCAGGGACAACAGAGAAAGTATCCCGCTGGGGTTTTGTAGCATTAACTCCCACTGCAGTAAGATCTTTCTCCTCGAATGCAAAGTTCCAGGTGCTGATTTCAAGCAGCTCCACTTTGCTTCCACCACATCTTCAACCTCCTTCCAGCTAGAGAGACTTCAAAAATTCTTTTGCTGGACTTTTTACACAGAAACCTTTTTGCATACAATTGACTTCAGAGAATAAGTGAGGAATAGAATACACTCTGCCCTAAAGAAAAATGAGAAGATTCGAGTGAAAATAGAGGTAGAGCAGATAATTAAAAATATAAATGGGAAGAGTATGGAGAGGAAAGCAGTGTTTTGAAAGTGAAGAAAAGTACAATTTTCTCTGGGATCTATATCTCACAAGGTTTTAATCTCATTTGTTTCTTATGTGGTAGAAAGTAATATATTTTTTCTTTGCATCTATTTTTAAGATTTATTGCAGTGCAACCTTAACATATTTTTATGATTCTACAATTTTAAAATTTAATGAAATGTCCTCACTATATTTTTGTAACATTTTATAAAAGAATTTTGTGTACGTGATTTTGAAAAATGGAAGAGTTTGGCCATTGTTCACCGCTGCTCAGCCCTGCACCTCCGTGATATGTGGACTGTGCCAGAGGCCAGCGGAAACAGACAAGGCAAGGAGGGCACAGCAGGGTTGCACAGCGGTACTGGTTGGAAGAGTCACTGGCACCACTGAACACCACTCAGGCCTGCAACTTTCCTGCCACCTGGACTGTGCCAGAAGGCTGCTGAAAGAGACTGAGCAAGTGGGCTGCAGCGGGGTCATGCAGGATCCTGGCGAGAAGGCCTGGGCACCATCAACCCGCACTTGGGCCCACAGGGCACAACCATAGGCTATCATTAGGTACTTTACATTGAATCTTACATTGTGAAAGTGAAACATTCTAAAAACAAACAGTAGTCTAGAGTGATAGTCTTCATTTGAGTATCATATTACTTTCTTCTTAATACTTGAGCAAAAAAAATTAGATTGTTTCACTTTTCCTGGGAGTCAGGAAACATGCTGTATCAGAAGCTACCTAAAGGGACTATGTGGATGTGATGGAAGGAAGCTGATGCTTCTAATAGGCAAGTCCTGTCTGTGTCCCATGGAAAGAGAATGAAACAGATATCCATAACCAAAACTCCATGTGCAATCAAGTTGGTGAGAGGAGAAAAAGTTTATATTTTAGCTTTTTCTGAGACACACAGATCCCAGTACAGTTAAGTGAAAAACTGACAACCAATAGAATAACATCTTTTATTGACCAATTGACTAAGTGACTTTTAAAAGAGAAATTGCTTATCAGTTAGGCCAAAAGTCATATGCATTAAGTCATCAAATGCTTTCTGTTCTTATCATATTACCAATATAATTAAAACAATGAAGTACTTGCAATATTAGATATTATATATCATTCAACTGATCAACTTTGACTTTTCTGAGCAACTTTATTTCACCCAGTATTTCTTCTAATACCATATAAAGTATATGTATGGTGCAGTCAATGGACCCTGGATTCCAGGGAGGACTCAACGACATGTGCCAAAATTGGTTTCCCAAAATCTATCTTCTGATATCATGAGTATTGTGCTTTGCACCAAAAAAAAACCCCTCTTAAATCACGTTAATATATGTTATTCAAAGAGACAAGTAGAGAAATAGATCTATTTTTATGTTATGCATGAGAAATTAGATGGTTACTTTTCAAAGACTGCTTCAATAAATCCCAATTGAATTAGCCAGTATTAGCATGTGAAAGTGATCGAGATACTGCAAAAACACAATGCAAAATGAATACAAATGATTTGTCACCAGATCTGATTCAATAACATGAATTAAGGAGTGAGCAAAATTAAGTGGAAATGGCAGCATTTCACAGTCAGTCAGCTGTGACTATAAAGCAGTACTTAAAAAAAATAGGCAACTATTTCAAAATCTTTATTTTTCCAATCTGGAAGTTTCTCTAAAACTATATGTACTAACCAAACTAACATTCTTTCATAATTTGGTGTTTGAGTCTTTCTTCCTTCATTCTTTCCTTCCTTCCTTCCTTCCTTCCATCCATTTTTTTATTAGATGTTCAAAACAACAAACCAACAAAAATGTCTACTGAATATTACTTCATTTTTCTTATTTACACTGTACGGGGGAGGAAAACAAGAGATCAGATTTTTCACAAGGTTTCTAAACCTTTAACATGTCTGTAATCTTAATATTGACACAAGAAGTGCAGTGTAACATAACAGAAACAGCTCTGATGTTTGAAAAGTTTCTGTTCCACTTAGTCACTTACAAGCCAACCTATTAAATGTTGTTCTGCTCATTTTAAAAAAAGAACTGCTAAAGGCCTCCTCAGAAAGTCATTTTAAAATATGGAAATATAATCAACCTCTTCGGCCTGCTCTTGGACGTAGAGAGAAGTTATTACTGTGGTGGTGGTTATTTTGAGTCACAGTCATTATTTCCTGGAATGCCAGTTATTAATGGAGAGATTCTCCTTCATATCCTAATGCCACCATACCAGAACAGAAATTGAAACAGATTTGTTAAGGACAATGTTCAAAGAGAGAAAAGGAATCTTGAAATGGAATTTTAATGATTAATGTCTCCTCTGAGTCATAAGCACAATTTTTCAGCTGGCAATCCCACCAATAAATGCCCACTGTTTTATTAAACTCAAAGCAGTTGCCAAGATTTTAGGGTAATATATTTTGGCAAACAATGTGGATGTGAGAAAGAAAATATCAGTGGTGGTCAAACAATAGCTTACAAATGAAAACCACTTGCCTCTTGTAAGACATGGCTTAAATCAAATAAAAACAGATTCAGGTGGTTAAAAATCCTTTTAGGGTTTCCTTTAAGCATAAAAGAAGTTACACAAACAAAGATAGATTTTTTACAAAGCCAAATATGAAGAGTGTGATGTGTTTGCCTTTTTTTCCTCTACTCAATACAACGATTACTCATTTTCATGTGAAAAGCTGTGTATAGCTCTGCGTTAGGATTTTCTATGCAGTCAAATCAGAAAAATAACCTCCTGTAATTATTATTTATTAATACCAAGTGTGCAAATCAACTAAGGGAAAAGGCAAGTCCAACTCTTAATATCATGCTGTAGTAGAATTATAGACATGGAAGATTTGGAGTAGAAGGATTTTATTGCAGTTTCTTTTGAGTAATGTCAATTGTGTCAACCCCAGACTAAAAATCTTGAAAGTTTAGCTGTGTGATGGCAGTGTTGTCTTATATAATTTCATCTGGTTTCTGTATTACAATAGATAGCTCAAAGTTGAAGATCAGCGATTCTAGACACATGAGCCTTCCACTGACCGATGACATTCTGTTCTTGATCATTTTTAGTTTCCACTCAGCCCAGACCTCCCTCCAGGAAACTGAGGGAGGAAATTGCATCAGTGAGGTATTCCTGATCTTTCTTGTTTCCACATTCTCCACACTTATCTTGAGAATATCCAATGCTTCATTTTTATTAGCAAACCTTTCAGAAAAACCTAGCTGCTTCTGGCTCACTCTTCATTCTTGATAGTCATTTCCTAGAGGTGGCTGGAGACAGCTAATCTATACGTAAATTGGCCTCTGGCAGATGAGGAACTGAGCTTTGCTGAGGTGAAGTTTAAACGTAGAGTGGATCACAAGGACTCCCAGAGGGGATCCATTAGGAAGAGTATATTAATTCCAGTCACATTTCTTTTTAAGAAATTCTAAATTTCTCTGAAAGTTCAGTAAGAATTCCTGCAGATAGGGCCCATATCATGTAGGGATTAAGGAACCATAAATGCCCTACCTCTCTCTTGTGACCTTTTTGGAAAATTATTCTCCACAATAATGAATATTACCTTTTGTCTTTTCAAATTCAGATAATGAACCACTTAAGGATGGGAGGAATAAGTACAGAAAAATAAAATCAATAACTTTCCTTGTAATGAGTTAATTTGAGTCATACATACCTAGAATCTGATTCTGTAAAGAAATTGTCTTCAGTGTTTTATTATTTGCGTCCCTGTGCTATCATACGTTCTCATGGAAAGATGCCAAAGGAGTCTGTGAGTCTCTCTCATTTTAGAGGTGGCTGCTGGAAGCCTGAGACAATCATTTAGGAGATGTTACCCAAATTCTTTTAGGTATTACAACTTGCTAGCTAGCTTGTAATTGATGTCAATTCCTTTCACCTGGTGTCAAAAGCAGAAACACCCTTCAGCATCCCAGGATAAATTGTTCATTTCCAAAGGTCTTCCAGAAGCTTTTACTCTCAAAATAGTAACTTGTGCTGTTATTACTTTGTACCCCTCAGTGATTCTGGGAAAGGTGTCTTCTCGGTCAAGTACAAATGTGAATTTGTATCTGAGAAAAATGAAAAGTGTAATGAGTTAACTTGAGCCACTTGAGACTTGAAAACCTTATTTTCACTCAGTAAATTCTTCAGCCACAGGAACCTCCTTAGCCTCAGGTTCCTCAACAGGAAGACTAGACTTTGGACATCTTTAGCTTCCTTTCTGCTCTGATGCTTTTTCATCTTACAGACTTATAACATTTATTCTTCTTCAGCCAGTCCTAATCCATTCTTTCTCTGATACAGAGCTAGACATAATCTAATACTTAAGCAATTTGTTTTGTCTGTCACTTGTCTTTCAAATACCTTGAATGCCTTATATAAACAAAGCACTGCGGAATCGTCTAAAGTAGTAAAAGAAAAGTGAAGACAAAAGCCACCACACCTGAAAAAAAAAAAAAAGAAATGGCAGAGAAGATCACTGATAATATAATCTGCAAGGAGGAAAAGGATTATATACTGAGTCCAGTAAGTGGTTTTATGGGGCAAGAACTGTGTCATATAAAGTCTTATAAATATTGAAGTTGATGGTATAGTTCCCTTCTAAATAGGGGCATTCACTTATCTTATTTTATTCATTTTATTATGCAGTGGCCTGAATTGATATTATATGCACATGATGTAAAATTCAAAATATTCAAAAGATGCACTGCAGAAAACATAACCTTTCCCCATCTCTACCCCTCTTCACTTAGTTCTCTTTCACAGACACAAATACAGTTTCTTAGTAATATGGCTTTATAATTTAGTTCCAATTATCTGATGAATGGCGACTCATTCTCCTGATTCCAAGGCCAGTGTCGCACAGTAAATTGCAAATGCTAGTTAACATTTTCAGTCTTGAGGGTTCAGTTTCTTTTAATGAATGTGAAAAGGACTCTAACTTTTACAACTCCATATAATGCATGTACAGTTTGCTACTTGAGCAAATCCTCTACACACTAACCCAGTTCTCTTGCCCATCCTATCCGTGCTGTCTCCACTAGCCATGTGCTGATGTCTACTGTCAGTGTCTCAGTTACATTTACTAGTCACTGCCAATTTAATTGCAAACTAACATTTAACTTTTGCAAGATGAAAATCAATGCAACTTGTTGGATACAGAAGCATTTATCTGTGTTTATTACATGACAGGCATAAATCTCAACAAAATTAAGATTTATTCAGGCCTATCGATCTAATTTCTTCTGCTCTATTCTGAGAAGACTGAATCAAAATTGACATATGATCAGGCCTAGAGTCATCTGACAAATGCAGACTCTTGGGCTGTCAGTAATACTGTTTTTCTCTTAATACTGATGAACCACCAAGTAAAAGTATACAGTGAAGGTGCTTGAGAAATTAATACCCAACCAGGTACACAAAATGAAAACCTCAGTTTTTATAGATAATTCTGCCTATTATTTACCATTGTCCTTTATTTAAAAGACTTAAAACAGCTCTTCTTAAATAAGTCTTAGCAAGGTCTACAACACATGTTTAGCCAATTTGATGGACCTTCCAGTGAGATTACTAGCACTACCAACACACCAATTCCAGAGGTTTCCTAAAAAGTTAAAATATTTGATTAAATATTTTTCTTCAACAAATTTTATTTTTCAGATTAATTTAAGCCAGTAGTTATGAAAAGTCATTTATCATTAATTACTCATCTATGCTAATGTAAGGTGAAAATTTATACATACATTTAATGGGAATTACTAGTATTTTAGCTTTGAAAATTATTCTCCAATACAGGAGCACTTAACTGAACTATGTATCTTGAGGATGTAATAAGTTTCAGTTTTCCTTTGCCAGCCATGATGGGTACCAATGGAAATGAATGATTACTTAAGGGCACATTCTGAACATGTGTGGCCTGGTCTTAGATACATACCTGGATGTGTAGCCTACAAGAGCTGTGGTTTTACCCACCATTCAGCATTTCTTTAGTGGACAACACCCAAGAATTTCAGAATCCACCACCAAATGTGTCTTGCAGTGTCATACTAAGAAGAGATACTGGAGTTGACAGACTTATGACAAGAGGGAGAAAAATGTGAGTCGAAGATGTTCATTTTTCCTATTTTGTCAATGAAAAGAGTCCCCAAGTAATCTGTTTTCTTCTATTGTGTTTGAACATTGTGTAGTGCAACATACTTATTAATGTGACTAAGAGCAGGAAAATTAAAAATATAGTTAATATGTTAATGTACTCCAGAATGACAGGACTTATTGTAAGAATTAGGAAAAATCTACAAATAAATCTTACATATCTAAATATGTTATAAATATAAATTTATATTTAAATATAATTTATATATAATATAAATATATTATAAATATAAATATGTACAATGTGTTAATATATATTATAAATAGATAAATTATCCTACAAACCAAATGTAAATTTCATATGTTGACAATATATACCAATAACAAAAATTCATAAAAGGTAAATTGTCCCAATAGATTTATTCATAATAACAATTTTAGCACTCCATGTTCTTGCCCTTACTGTTTTATCTTTTCAATATCCTACAGTATTCTGCAAAATGCCATAAATGTTTATATCTATATTCACTAATAAGACTAGTCTATGTTTTTATTTTCATTCATTAGGTTTTCAAATAAATATTTTGTGTGACTTATTAGAACAGTTTGTGAGTTTTTCTTTTTGTACATTCTAAAACAAATGAGACAATTTTGGTCTACTTTATCTTAAAAATTTTGTTGGAATTCTCTCATGTGTCTATCTATCCTCAGCACATTTTTCAAACTAGCTATTTGAAAACTTTTATTTCATTCATAGGAAAAACTCTATATTTTATTTCTATAATTTTTTTTTTTTTTGCTTTTGCTTTTCCAGGTACCAGGGATTGAACTCAGGATTTTAAATTTGCCAAGCAGGCGCTGTGCCACTGAGCTAAATTCCCAGCCCCTCTATAAATTTTTAAAAATTGATATTACTGTTACATTATATATATATATAATATTATATATAATTAACATTGCTAATTTGTACCAGTACATATCTTAATTCCCTCCCTGCAACTCCCCACTCATATATATATATATATATATATATATATACCTTTGTTTCCTATTTTCTTGCAAGTTATCTATTTCATTGACTTTTCAAACTTAGAAAATATGTAGAGCTTAGAAACAATATATTTTTTATTTCTTGAATTATGTAGCTATATCTCCTTTAAAATTTTTTATTTCTTCTTATTGTTATTATTGGTCTTGACTTTTTCCTTTTTTTTTTTTTTTTTTTTTTTTGAGACAGGGTCTCACTTTGTAGTTCAGGCTGGCCCTGAGCTCACCATGTAGCCCAGGCAAGCCTGGAACTCAGCAATCCTCCTGCCTCTGCCTCCCGAGTGCTGGGATTACAGGCCTGAGCCACCACGCCCGGCCCTGTGATATGTGGTATTGATGGCTGGTGGGCGTGAGTCACCACGCCCAACATTGTATGTGGTTAAGGGATCAAACTCAGGGCCTTGTGCTTGTGACGCAGGCGCTGGAACCACTGAGCTAAATCTCTGGCCCTTTTCCCATTATTTTAATAACATTATCTAGTAGTTTGTATGTTTGATTATGTAGTTTCAAACAAAAGGTGTTTATGTTTCGTATTTTCTAATTTATAGTTTTAATTCTTATTTGTATTTACATCATTGTTCTTTTTATTTAAAAATGAATGTTTAAGTAATTTACTATAATTTTCTTTGTCCTTTTGGTATATATGGTAAGGATATGAATTTTCTCTCAACAAAGTCTGATATTTATTATTGTTTTCTAAATATTTTGTAATTTGGATTAGATTTCCTTCTGACTTTAAAATTACTAAATACGGAGTTTTTAGGTTTTTTGATTGTTCATTGATCTGCTTAATTCTCAAGTAGCAGTCTTTTTTTAATTGTTTATTCCTTGCATTATTGCATTGCAATCAGAGTCTGTATCCTATCATTAGTAATATTTGTTTATTGAAGCTTATTTCATAGAAGTGAAGTCTAATATATGAATACTATATTTTGACATTTTGCAAATAAAATGTGGTACATTTTCTGAGTACAGAATTTGATATAAACATACTATATCAACTACATATATTACTTAATATATGTACTACATATTGCTTTTATTAACAAAATTTCTTCCGTGAGCTTACATTTTGGTGTAATAATACACTGAGATAGACAAATTAATCTAAGAATGTTTTCAACTTCTCATTTTAGTTTCTTTGCACAGATATTCCTACTAGTTGTGTACTTACTGTTTAATAATATTCTTTGCTTATTTCTCCTAACTTAAGGACTTCGAGGATTAATCAACTTTAACTGATGTGTTAGCTTATCTCCAAAATATCTTCCAAAGGCCCCCATGCACTCATATTCAGGGGTTTTGAGGGATTTTCATTGTTATGTTTGTTTCTTTTAATTTCAGTTATTATTAATTTTTTACTTAGGTCCCTATCAATTACTCAAGTTTATCCTTCTTTATGGCAAGCCAGTTCCCCACTGTGTGTAAATACCACATTTTCTTTGGCCATTCTTCTGTTGATCAACATACATGCTGCTTCCAATGTTAAACTACTATGAATTGTGCTATTAAGACCATGGCTGTGCATACACCACTACAGCGTGAAATCTTTGAGTTGTTCAAGAAGAAAACGAGAAGGGGAATATTTATGTGCAATATTTATGTGCACTAAAATTTTCTATTTTTAGTGTTCTGAGGAATCTCCACACTGATTTCCATAGTGGTTGTGGCACTTTACACTCCCACTGACAATCACGTGTTCCTTCTTCCACAACCTTGTCACCATCTGTTATTGGTTGATTTCTTGATGACAGCCATTCTTTTTGTCACAACATAGTCTCAGTGTTGCTTTAATTTACAGTCCTTGAATGGCCAGTGACTGTAAACATTTTTTCATGTATTTACTGTTCATTTGTACTTCTTTGGAGAAGCATCTATTCATTTCAGGTGCCTTTTTTTTTTTTTTTTTTTTTTGGATTAAGCCCTTAAATTTGGAGGGTCTAATTTTGTTTACTTCTTCATATACTCTAGATTTTAATATAGGTGGCGGTTTTGGAAGAGGACCGGACAATGCGGAGCTGTAACAGGTACTGTTAGAAGGGAGTCTGGGAGGCAGATACTGGGCTATGACTTACAAGGTGCTACATTTCTCTCTTCCAGGCGCTACCGTAGCTCCTTTCTCTGCTTCCTGACCACCAGCATGTGAGCAGCTTCCCTCCCCCGACGCGTCCTCCGTCCTGCTTCTGGCTGCAGAAACGGAACCTCTGAAATGATTAACCAGGATAAACCTCTCCTCTTGTAAGACGTGAGTGTCGGGTACTGCGTGTCCCACAATGGGAAAGTGAGGAGGACACCTGACATTAACCTCATAATGTCCATGCAATTTTTATGCATGCTTTATTTATGCATCTGTTTCATTCAGTTTGCTTCCATGACTCAGCTTTCAGCAATTTAATTTCTTGTTTAAGGCTTAGAATTGGACTTTGCATTATGATCCAGTCTGAAAGTTATCTCAATATGCCATTGGTATGTTTGATGTAATAGGCCTAACTAGTATAAATGTTGTCAGAGTGGAAATCAACCATAATTTAACTTCTTAAAGCTTTTAAAACTACTAGTATTTTTCACTCAATTGATTGCAAAGCCTTACCTGGTATGTAATGAAACTGATTATATTTTAACCCACTTTCTAAAAATAATTGACTCCAAAGTATTAAAGTACTCAATTACAAAATTCTGCTCCAGATTCTCCAGGGATATTTAAAAATATATGTCACAAGAACTATATTGCTTTTCTACAAGCTGAACAATTCTAAAGCCCAAAATATAATGGAGTCAAGGGATTTCAGCCAAGGGATTCTTACGTTTTAATTGTTTACAACTTTATGGGTTTTTTTGTTGTTGTTGTTGTTGTTTTGAGACAGGGTCTCGCTTTGTAGTTCAGGCTGGCCCTGAGCTCACTATGGTGCCCAGGCAAGCCGCCGCAAACTCAGCAATCCTCCTGTCTCTGCCTCCCGAGTGCTGGGATTACAGGCGTGAGCCACCACGTCCGACATTGTGGTATGTGCTGTTGATTGTTGGTGGGCGTGTCTCCACGCCCAGCATTATATGTGGTTACCGGGGATCAAACTCATGTCCTTGTGCTTGCGAGGCAGGCGCCGGAACCACTGAGCTAGCCCTCCGGCCCCTTTATGTTTTAATCTATATTCAGGTGTAGTTAACATGTTTTATAGCTTAAAAAATAGTTTTTACTCTGGACCAGAGGGTTAGTTCAGTGGTTCCAGCGCCTGCCTCGCAAGGTCCTGAGTTCGATCCCCGGTAACCACATACAATGCTGAGCGTAGAGATTCACGCCCACCAGCAATCAATACCACATACCACAGTGCCGGACGTGGTTGCTCACGCCTGTAATTCCAGTACTGAGGAGGCAGAGGCAGGAGGATTGCTGAGTTCAAAGCTTGCCTGGGCTACATAGTGAGTTTAGGGCCAGCCTGAACTACAAAGCAAGACCCTGTCTCAAAAAAAAAAAAAAAAAAAAAAAGTTTTACTCTATGGTCTATTTTCTTGCCTTTGCATTTATTACTTTTGATATAGAAAGTTTTGATATAGAAAGTTACCCTAGTTATCATTTTCATTATTCGATATAGTGTTCTTCATCTTCTATTTCTCTATATCATACCCATTAGATTTCATGTCAGCAGTGAAAATACTTTCTATCTCTGTCCTCCTGCCTTCTGAACCACTACCACGTTTAGTCCACATAGTTTTCTAATATTTAATTTTATGATTGTATATAGATTTCCTGAGGGTTTTCTGTAGTACAGACACTGACAAACTCTGTCACTGTAGTCACAATGCTGTATAGATGTCTAAGAAGTTGGAGGTTTTACCTCATTTGCAAGCTAACCCGCTCAGGTATCCCAGTAGAAGATTATAAGAAGCTAGGGTCAAAACAAAGCACAATTCCATACTGAGAGCAACAGCATGCTCGCTATCAGCGTATTTGTGTACTGGAATCCACAGCCCCATTGCTGCATGCGGTCCAAAGAGTGCCAGATGACTCCTGCACAAACATGAGGTCGTACTACAAGAGCAACCCTGAGCACAGAAAAGCCCAGGCTCTCAGTAGGTAGGAAGCAGGGGGATACCCTTGGCTATAGGAGAGACCATTATATTATTACAGCACATAGCAAGAAAACCCACCTTTTGCTCCAGAGAGTTACCATCTCTAGTCTAAGGTTGTACATCATGCAACAATTCTAGAAAAGGTAGTTTGGAATAAAAATGTCAGTACCTCTGCTGTAAGACTTATATACAGAAACATAAAAATCTCACAGAGAATTGCCTCCTACCAACATCTACCCTCACCTTTACATCTTTCCCTCCTGAGGCAAATTTCCCCATGAGTATCTCCTATGACTCATTCTAATTAATCTGACATAAATTGAGCAGTAACAAATCATCTCAGTGCATTGCGCAGCAACTCAGGGAGGCAGAACCTCAAGCCACATTGGCCAACTTGCAATACTGACATCAGCCTGGCCCCCTGAGGTCCTGAACATAAACAGCTCAATAAATCCTTGAAAGCAGCAGGGTTTGCCTTTAAATGTCTGAAGGCTTTCTTCTCAAATTCCTTTATTGACCTTTCCACCAGCAGGGGGCATTAATCCAGGAATAACAGAGTATTAGCAATTTCACAGAATCTTCCTTGGCCAACAGGGAGAAAGCTTTAGGTAATTCTTCTAATCTCTACCGACTCTGTTTTCTGCATTGAGGCTGACACAGATGCCTTCAGGACCAAAGTAGCATCATTGATCATCTCAGTCAAAAGGAGAAAGTTCTGAACGTTTTTTCTAAATGGATGAACAACCTTAGGGATAACAGGTTTCCGGGTGTGAGGCAACAGTCCGTTAACTCTCCAGGAAGTTCTCCCAGTAGCCAAGACTTCACTTTAGAGAGATCATCGTCTGGAGACTACACTTCTTGGAATTAAGCTGTGTAAGGAGAAGCTCCCACCAGCGGCTGGTGTACCATTTGTTCCAACTGCAGTAAACATGAGATTTAAGTGACGTGCATCTAGGGGTGTCACTGAAGGGAACAACGGTCCTGCTGGCCCATTCTAAGAGCTGCTGTACTGTTCGTGCCAGATCTTCTCAGCCTCATCATCCATGTCTGCTCCACTGCTTGGTGAATCTGTTTCATATATTTTAACGTCCAGAGTTTCTTTTGATTTCTAAATTTCCTAAAAACTAGTTCTTCCCTTAGCTTCTCACTCTTGATCTTCTAGAAGTTTTCAAGAAGCCAAGTGACTTCATGGTATCACACACCAACCAGATACCTCACAAAGCTCTATGAAATATTGTTTGCATGTACTATAAAACTATATCCATGATTGGCAAAAAGGAAGTAACATTATTATCTGCCATGGTTACTGTGCTTACAACAATGCCTCAAAAAAATGAAGTTTATATGCCTATGAACTATCACTCTTTGAAAATATCTTTGGTATCTTCCTACACCACTAAAAAGAATATGGAAATATATAGATATGGACATGGGTGGAGATCAAATACTTATAACTGAGTAAAAACACTGACAAATAGAATATATACTAAAAGTTTGTTTTATGTTAATAAGTAAAGGGAAAAATTCATATCATGATTACATTATCTGGAGTGAATTTTAAAACCATATCACATTTATATAGGAAGATAACGTTGTACTGTACTTTACCTCTCCTGCTCTCCCCATAGATCATTGGTACCAATCAGAAGTTTTCAAAAACAAACACACCAGGAGAGGGAGACTGACATTCAGGAGTCTTATAAGAAGATGCTTTCTTAAAACAATAGCTATGCTAGGTGCACCAAGCAGCATGAAGCAGAGGGAGAAGGGAAGATACAAGACAGTAAGCACAGAGTTCAGTAACCCCACAGGGATGGGGGGAAGATGGCCCTGCACTGAGGAAAGGTAGACAGGTCTCAGCATCTACCAGCAATGGAAGTGGATACACCTCTTCATCCAAGAGTGATTTCCAGAGAAGGACTCACTGAGCCTTCCAGCAGGTTAACAATGACTATTTGAATGCTTTAATCATGATGTGCAACTCAGGGGAAATCTGGGTAGCATCCAAGGCTGGTATCTAATTTCCATGAGTTCACTTCAGCTCGCTGGATCCCAAGCCACTCACACAGTTTTTGGTACTTTGTAGTGATTTCTTGAAATTTTACTAGATGGATTAATGAATAAAGTAACGAGTCTTCTAGGAAATACAAAACTCACTATTTCTTGATTATAAAGAGACAAAAGTGAAATTTATCTATAGGAGGTAAGTAGGGTCCCTGTTAATGTAATGTTTAAAAGTTCTGTTAAGCCATAGTAGAAAGTATAGACTTTGTATACCTCAAGGATCCCAGTCTTAAAATCAAATGGAGGTTTTCGTATTGATTGGTTTGCCAAGAATGTGGATGAGAACAAAACAAGAGGAAATAAGATGAGTATGGTTCATGTAAAAATGTATCAAGTTCTGACAGAGAAGTCTCAAAAACTGACAGTCTGTCAAGTTCAGAGAAGTCTCAAAAACTGAAATTAAGTAGGGAAAGGACTTGGCTCTGTGTCAGGATGAAGGAGAGAAAGGAATGTAAATAATCCCATTTTCTAGCTAGTAGAATCAGGCAGTATGAGTAAGTAAAATCTAGAACACAGTAGCAAACACAATTATGGCACATGAAGTTCACTTGGTCCTTGGTACCAGAGAGTGTATCTCATGCATGATTTGAAACTAAACCCTTACTATACCGAGCCCTTGTCACTGTCATTCTTTAGTTTCTGGAAACTCTTACGGAAATGCCTGATAATGTGCTGCCCTCCAGAAAGAATGTATAGAGGACACAGTTCTGATCTTCTGAAAGATCAGCACAGAAATCTAAGACTTCTACAAATTCTTAGTTCCAGCAACATTTATTAAATATGACTGAACTATTTTCAAAGCTCTACCTAAGAACACATAGTTTACTCTGTGCTGTAATCATATCTGACACCTCAAAGACTATTGGTGTGCACACTGGATTTTTGTTTGACAGCGAAAGTAAATGTTATACATTTAGATTCATAAATCCATCCTAACTTTAACATATATATTTTAAGGACAACAAAATAATTTATATAATATAGGGTCATATTGCTTAAATAAATAAAAATACTTATTTGATGTATACCTTCATATCATAAAGAAACTCAGACCTGGATAAATAATATGATATGTGCAGGACACAGAGCGCATTAATGGAAGAGTTACAACTAGAACCCAACTGTGCAAGTAACAAGAGGCGTTCTTTTCTTGCTGTGCTGCATGTTGGGGAAACAATAGAACTTTTATTCAGAAAATATTCTGCTACCCCTGCTAACTCATTTTGTTACCCCTTGCAGATAGTATAATTGGGTGATTCACAAGCATTTGCAGAACATTTAAAGGTCAAGAACAACCATACCATTTCTCTGGGAAGCAAAAATTAAAGCCCATAAATTATAAACAAGGGAAACGGCTCTGATAGAAAGAAAAGTCACAGTGAATGAATTAAATCCATAAGTCTGCAGAAAAAGATTGACTGCAAGCACATTACCGAGGTGAAGGCCAGGCTGGTAAATAAGTAGATAAAGAAGTTTTCAGCACCTTCTGTTCTCTAAGCAAATTGCTTCTTATTTTCAGTTTCTCTTGCAAGTTGTCTTCAGAGATGTATCCATGACATCACCCAAGAAGATGATGCCATCTACACCATCAGTGGGGGTCACACACTAGGCCACTGAGCAGTGAAGTCAGGGAGACCAGACTGGTGAGGCGGTACTAAGTCATCTCACACGTGCAGAGAATGAAGGAGGCTCCACTGACCTTTCCTAATCATCGAGCCCTTTTTAGGTTTCTCTACCTTCATCACTCTTGAGAAAAATAAAAAAGACTAATCAGTGAGCTGACTGATTCAATTGAGATGGCCAGAAATTATTCAGATTCATTCACCAGTTTTCACAATTTTTCTAAACTAACTAAATCCTTCATGTATATAGTATTATAATTATACTAGACTATCCATGTTCACTTGATTCTTTTTTATCTTAAAGGCATGCAAGTTTTCTCTTATTAAAGTAAGAATTAAAACAAAATGAATACATATATTTTGTAAACAAATGAAAATGTTTTAAGCTTTGCAAGCCATATGATCTTTTTGTTTACTCAGCTCTGTCGTTAGAACGTGGCAACACGGGAATAGAGATTTCTATATTCCAACAAAACTATGGATTTTCTTCCTATTTCACAATACTTTATCATACATTTTTTATCTCGGTTATACCTTCAGTTTCTAACACTAGATAAAGGATATGATATTTATACACCTGTGTTCTATTTATTTCTCTTAGGCATATGGCTTTAAGGTACATCCATTTAGCTATAAATATCTCAAATTTATCTTTCTTTATGGCTGGGTAGTACTCCATTTTATAGAAAGAATATGTCTTATTTGAATGTTCAAAGGGGAAGGGAAACTGGACATGGCAGGGGAGAGCAAAGAAAGGAAGAAAAAATCTGATGGTAAAAAGGCAAAAAAATGGAAACAAAGTTCATGTAGGAGTAGGCAGGGTTAAGGGAGGGCAAGGAGATGGGAAAAAATAAGAAGGTAGCGTATGGCCAGGAACAAATCCTCAATGATGAGTCTGAGCATAATATATCCCTAGAATGTACCAATGAACTCAATAAAGGAAAAATGTATAGATAATAAAATTTGAGTTTTAAATAATTTTTAGATGTCACAAAATATTATTCTTTTCTATGGTTTTACAATAGCTCAAAGGTTGTAAATCTGTCCTTAGCTCATTGGCTGTACAAAGCAGACAAGATTTGCCACAGATGGCAGAGCCAATGCATCTCTGAGTTAGAACCTTCATGTCAATATAAATTTCACTCAGGGTTACATTTTGATTCAGTAGAAACATAATGAGACACACTAATTCTGAGGCAAAGCCTTTACCGGGGCAAATCCTGATCATCAGCTCATCACAAGAAGGACAAAACCCACCCACAAAGTGAACAAGCTGATGCCCACCCTTGGCTGTAACAGTAAGAAACATAACTGTGGAATTCAAGTCAAAGTTGAAGCCTTTGTTAGTACAGCCAGGATTCACCTGCAGAGTGCTTCAAACATTTGAAAGTGACTCCAGGCCTCAATTTCACAAGTCACAGAAACCATTTCAAGTATTGTCTAGTTTCCATCCTTAAGAATATTAGTAGGTCAATACAGACATGGCTAAATTCCAAGCTCCAGTTAACATCAAAATTTTTTCTCACTTCACACATTAATGAGAAGTCTGTCAGAGAAAGTAACGCTGCTCTATTATGCAATTCTTCATAATTAAGAGTTTGAAAACTCTGGTTTTATTAGCACTTTCTGAGAATGATACATTTTTCTATATCTTGATAATATGCAAGCATCCTTCTGGCTTTTGAAAGATATAATATCAACCAATAATTCAATTAGCTTGCTTTCTCATACTTCACTTGAATTTTGACATTGAGTATAAAATCAGCTACAATATTTTTTAAAATTTAGAATCAATTCACATTTGAGTAAATGTGATTTTTTCCCATATTCTACTGCACTGAGTATTTCTCTGCCTCATATAATTAGTATCACCACACAGCGTATAAGAGATAGACTATGAACTCAAACCAACAGACTGATCTGATGCTACATCCCCTTCTCCATATCTCTGTGTAGCTAGCTGCCTGTAAGAAATCCAGAAGAATTTTGAGGAGGCTACAACAGTTGAGATTCAGACTAATGAGACCTGAGTTTGGACAATGAGTATGGAAATTATGAAGAAGGAATGAAGCAACTATCTCGATGGGTAAATCAACCAAGTTTGCTAAATCTGAGGGCAGAGATGAAGAGAGTAAGAAGAAAGGACAGTGTCTATATTGATTATTATTTTATTCCACAAATATTTATTATCTACTATGGACTGTGTTAAATATTGAGAAAAATACTGTAACAAAATACAAAAGCTGATTCAAACATATGGTATATGTTTAAATTTTTTAATTGTATCACAATAAAAGACCTATTACTATCCCCCTTGAGAAAGAATAAATATGATTTGAAAAGAAGAAGAAAGAACATGTATATAGGGGCTGGGGGTTGTTAGGAATATGGGTAAAACTGAGAATTAACTCGTGTCATATACTGGTACAAATTCCCCAACATTGAGTGTGATTGTGGGCTGTATATAAAATGTACCAATACAGAATTCAATTTAAAAAATGCTCTTCCCATCCTTCTTGCTACTTCATATAGGAGTTCTAGAAGTCCTCATTCATAAGTTCTGAACTATAATAAAAACATGGTAAATGCTGGTGGCAGGTGCCATCCAATGACGATGAGGTCTGTATAAACATTACGGTGTGTTCTTATCTTCTTTATTCATTGGCAATGGCGCCATATGACTGGCTCTTCCCCAAAGTCAAAATGACTATGAAAATTCACTCTTTTGCAAAAGGGAAGGAGACCAATAGATGGAGAAGAGAAAAGGAAGGGAGAGAAAGAGGAGGAAAAAAAGAATTAAAATGTGTTATCTACATGTTCCAACTCCCCTTGTGCAATATAATCATGCTTTGTAAACATATACTGATAAAAATGTAACAACTGGAAAAAAAGTTAAACATTTTGAATTGATATAGGACATTGAGGCATCTACAACAGTGCAGCTGAAGTCCTACAGACCTGCTCTGCAGAGCTGCAAACAAAATGAGCTATGTGTGTCCAAACCAAAGCAGAAGTATTTCGAAGACATTTAATGGGTTTGTGTGACTTCTACTGTAGCAAGTGCTTTTAATTGAAATAGTCACCATATTGTTCTATTATACCTACCTCATAGACCAGAACTTACAAAGAGAAAAAAAGGCTGTAGTTGCATGAACTATGTCTAGGAAGGTACTTTGCCAGTCTGCAAGGGCTGACAACAAAGTAGCACAGTCTGGGTGGCCTAAGCAACAAATTTTTATTTTCTTTTAGATCCAAAGGCTGGAAGTCGAGGTCAAGCTTTCAGCAGTATAGCACTATTGGTTTCTGATGAGGCCTTTCTCCGCCTCCCTCCCTCCCCTTTCTCTTTCTTTATCTTAAAAATTGAATTCTTTATTGGTACATTGTATGTATACATCATGATCACACTCAACATTGAGAGTTTGTACCAGTACAGGACACGACTCAAATCTCATTTTTTCCATTCCCCTACCCACCCACATATGCTTTGTTCTCTGTTTTTCTCTCTCTCCTTCCCTGCCCCTATATCCCTCTCACTGAAATGCAGATCACTGCCTTTGCTGAGTACTCACGGAGCCTTCTCTCTGTAAGCACCTCGCACACCTTGGTAACTCTCTCTTCCCCTTTAATGACACTAGTACTACTGGATGAACGCCCCATCCCTCCAACCTCCCTACATTCCATCCTTATAAGGCTTACATTTGTGTGCAGTTACACTGAGAGTTGGAGAAGACACAAGTCAGGTCATAAACATACATAGAAATTGCTAGAGAGAACCACAAGATGAAAAGAAAGGCAAGGATAGAAAAGAGGCTTTGCGCAATATCTTTTTTCTAGCAATTGCATTTTAAATTGGGACTTACCATCTATTTTTAAGTTATTTATTAATCAGAGACTAAAAAATATTGGTGTTTCGTTCAGATTTATAATTTTGTGGAAAAGTTATCATTGTTTGACCGAATAAGAATATTTCTTATCTCTTTAAGTGCATATGCCAAAATATTTAATCAGTAATCCATGGAGCATTTATAAATTGTCAGTTCAGTTTTTAATTTTGTAAAACATTTTCTGGCTACTTGTCATCCAGCTAGAAAAGTCAGAGAAGGGACAACCTTCTGCTCAGCTCAGATGAGGGGAAAACGAGAGTTTTCTGGGCATGTCTCACCATCACATGTGTGGCCAGATCCAGGTTTTCCTGGGGCCAGTAAGAGGATGCAATAATTATTTAAGAAAATTATGCTTCTCAGAGTGAGAGAGCCAGTGAGACCAGGTACATTTATTTATATATAGAAGTGAAAAGCAAAAAGACCCAACCTGATAGGAAAACCAAGATGTAAGGAGAAAGCTACAAATCACAGAACCTACAGAGCCAAGAAGAACAGAAAAAAGGATGATTTCCCAAAAATTCTTATGAACACAATACAAGGCACTCACAGCATTGTTTGCTTGTTTGTTCGTTCGCTTTGGATGGAGGGCTAATGTGTATGTATTACCTTAGTAGGTCAGACTTAGATGACAATATTGGTCTTAGAAATCTCTGGTTTCTCAAGCAATTTCTAAATATTTTTTGACCTGCATTGTGTCTTCTTCAACTCTGATTTCTAAACAAATGTGCCTGGCCTTAGAAATCTCTGGTTTCTAAGAG
This sequence comes from Thryonomys swinderianus, assembly GCA_004025085.1. Lineage (NCBI taxonomy): Eukaryota > Metazoa > Chordata > Mammalia > Rodentia > Thryonomyidae > Thryonomys > Thryonomys swinderianus. The sequence goes on from PVIC010002141.1 coordinate 28,298, forward strand.
TGCTACACTATCCAGGGTCCTGGAAACCACTGGAATAATTTACCTAGCTGACTATCATTGGTATTACTTAAATGTGATGAATGGTTTACCACACATTTTAACTTTCCTCCTTTTTTTGTTCTTTAATCATATTATTATCACCCTATTTACTTGTATAATTGTTAAACTTCACAAAACATCCAGCATGATACATCAAACAGTACTAAAACTATTAATATATATTGAGTAACAGGAACATATCTCTTTGCCGCCTCAAACACAAGAGCTTCTAACACACTATATTTTTAAAAACTTGAATAAGATTATTTTTTAAAAGAAATTTTTATTTTTACTCATGATTAAAATTATGGACAAACAATAATGCTCTAAAAAGCTAGTAAGAAGGTAAGAATGGAATAAAAAGGAGAGAAGACAAAACTTTTTCATTGGTAAAGTAATTGTGTATTTTAAGGTATTTTGGGGTTTTTTTGTTTTTTTTTTTTTAATTGTTTGTTTGCTTTTGGATTCAAATGCAGGCCCTCATGCCTACTAAATAAGTACTCGACCACTGGGATACACTCACAGCCTGCTGCTACTTTAATTAGTTTTCAATTCCGGTGGGCAATTTATAAAATACATGGATACATAGATGAGAGATAGATGGATAGATAGGATAGGGTAGGGCAAGCATCTGGCTGTTCATTTCATAAGTTATAGACAGTTTACCTATTTTAGTATGAACGTTCTCTTAAAATCATTTGAATTTCTATCGCTATTCATTAATGACAGAATTGTCATTGGTTGTACATGTCTGTCACTAGGTTCACAGTGCAGAATGTCTAGGAACAATCCCCTGTGTTACCACCTGGGGGAGAGAAAGAAGAAGAGGGTAACAAACTGAGCAGGCAAGTTTCATTCATTTATGTGCAAATGGATACACCTTGAGGACACACTAATAAGTGAAATAAATAGATCATAGATATGTAAATACATATCTTTTTTCAGATTCTCTGAGAATCTACAGATGTATATGAGTTTTAGAAGGTATGACAGATTTTGTAAAATAGAAAATATTCAAAGGGTATGTGGCAGGGGAATGTAATGAGGAGAACGAATAAATATAATCTGGAAAGAAAAAGAAATAACATGTGTATAAGGGGCAGGGTAACCTAACACACTGGTACATAAATTATTGTAAATTTCACTCTCTCTGGATTATAACTGTATTAATCAGGCTTTTGCAGAGCAAATTCAACACAGGACACAGGAATTGACAGCGGTAGCTTATGGTATTTACCCACAGAGTCTAACCCAGAAGACTCCAAGAAAATTGTCCACATACTAGAGATCTACTAGAGGCTTCCAGCCAAGGGCCTGGCTCTCATGGCAATGCCCTGCACAAGGCCCGCCAAGCAGCAACGTTAGTGCAAGTCCCAAAGTTCACGGTCCAGCCCCAGAGTTTGGAGAGGCTGTGCTGGTGGCTGAAAGGCCAATGCTGGAAGCGGAAGAAGCTACATGGAGAATCAGGTGGCCATGCCTAAGTCCAAGGCAAAGGCCAGAGCTCCCAGCTTGTGTCTGTGCCACAGCCCAGAAGATGCTGAAGATGAGGGAGAGAAACAAAGCTCTGCCCAAGAGAACAGTCGTCCTCAAAGGAGACCAGAGCTGAGACTCAAGGCTTCTCCCAGGAATCTGAGCATACAGCCTTCCGTCCTGTCCTCCCTTCATACCACTGTACAGAACCAGGCTAACTAAGCCCAGCTGGGCCTTTCTCCCAAGTCAACAACCAATTAATCAACCACCACAACTGGCACAGTATGAATTGACATTTACTCAAAAACATAATCTTGGTAGCAAACTGCGAATTCATATCCTTTACCCAGTGTCCCACTAGAATATTAGTATTTGCACCATCACTAAGTAAGATTGTAAAAATTTTGCTGACAAAAACATTCCTGAGTGGAAATTCAGAATTAGTTATTCCAATGCAATCAACTCTTCTTCCCTACTCTCCTGTGTCAAGAGCCATGCTATATAATTTTGAGGAAATATCATTTTATAATTAAATTATGATTAGGACTATTTAAGGCCCATGCTGTGTTGCCCTTTGGCTGGCTATGGCATGAGGAAATCTATTTTGTGCCTCTGGTCACAAGCTGAGGCCTCAACATCTCCATGATACTGTGATACTCAAGGGCAAGATTACATCAGCTGAACACAACTTACTTCTTTGAGAACAGTGTAGTCAACAGAAAAGAGAGAGAAAGAGAGAGAAAAAGAGAGATACAGAACAGAGAGAGAGAGAGAGAGAAAGCCAGAGAGCTCAGTGGTTCCGGTGCCTTCCTCGCAAGCACAAGGGTCTGAGTTCGATCCCCGGTAATCAATACCACATACCACAGTGCCGGACATGGTGGCTCACACCTGTAGTCCCAGCACTCGCAAGGCAGAGACAGGAGGATTGCTGAGTTCAAGGCTTGCCTGGGCTACACAGTGAGCTGAAGGACAGCCTGAACTACAAAGCAAGACCCTGTCTCAAAAAAGAAAAAAAGAAAAAAGAGAGAGAGAGAGAGAGAGAGAGAGAGAGAGAGAGAGAGAGAGAGAGAAAGGTTTTACCCAAGGAAAGAACAGGTTCCTTATTAGCCTACTATCTCATTCCCACTCACTGTTGTAGTAATGCTTTGTCCATCTCACCACCCCAGTCAATATAAGATCCTCATCAACCAAAGACCCTCATTAGCAGAGGATCACTGCTGCCCTGTGTTATCCACACTCCCTCTGATTATTGTAAGTACCTGATAACGAGTGACTAGCTTAGAGTGTCTATCTTTGCCCACTCTGAGGCACTGGCCATGTATTATGAAATTTTGTTTCTATTGTCATTCTCTAGCCCTCACCACCCTGCTTTCTAGGTAAATCAAAGGATTGATAAGCCTCCCATATTTGGCCCTTGACATGGGGAACCAATACATGAGAGGGAAAATTCCACTTGAGTGAACTAAAGGTAAAGTGGTGTGTAAGGCAAGGAGAAGAGTCAAGGAGGCGTTCAAAAGGTGTCCAAAGACACAGCGAAAAGCGAAGCCCTGGGCACCACACAAAGTTTCTGTAGCTGGAAAAAAATGGCAATCAGTCTCCAGGGCACCAGGATTACTTACACAGGCCAGAGCTTGAGCTATTATTGGCACCTTAACTAAAGTGGCATTTGAGATTAAGCTCACTTTTTGATTTCCACAGGCAGAAACCTCAGATTTAAGATGGGGATAGGAGTGAGCTGTATATAAAATGTACCAATAAAGAATTCAATTTTTAAAAAAAGATGGGAATAGGATCAGTGAAAATGTAAAGTGCTTGTGGCAGAGGCAAGCCTATCTCTCCTAAGACCATCTCAGCTTGGAGCCCAGTAAAATCAGTTTGGGGTCCTTTAAATACTATCCTTCCTGAGGCTCCCGGCCTCAGGCAAATTGAGGAAAGGACTATGCTAACAGGAAAAGCCACCTAACACTCAGCTGGCTCCTGGGAAAGATGTGGAATCTGATGAGCCTTACAAAGAGAGCCCTTGGCCTGGACCCCCAGGCCACTGAAATGTGAAATAAATGTACCATGCATGTCATCTAGCTATCAGACAGCAGTTGATTTTCATCCAGTGGTCAAGAAGCAGCAGGCAGGAAGAAATTCTTAGACCTTGCTTCTTTCCAGTGATCTGTAGTCCTGAACCAGCAGATCAAAGTCAGCTAATAGTAAAACATCAAGCTTTTGACTTTAAATTGTTAAAAGAGTTAAAACAGTGCAAAGAATCAAAGAGCCTAAGAGCCATTTACTTTAGGGATCTTAGATTCTACTGTGGAGACTCATCACCTAACATCTAATGATGTGAGACATCTTACCCATTCCTGTCTGTCTCCTGGTCAATATTTATATTTTAATGTTCAATTATAAGAGCAAGCTAGGGATCAGGCTGACAGAAACAGACAGGTAATAGGGCTAATATAACTGCAACAGTGTTTCTGAGCACAGGACAATTTGCAGAAATAGTGTACCACTGAGACTTTTGAACAAATAATGAAAAGAGCTTGGCTTACTGTGAACAGGGCTCCTATCTAGTCTTTTCTTAATATCTCACAAGGGCCAAGAGACTCTAACATACAGCTTGTAACCTGACTACAGGGAACTGTGCCTAGACAAATTCCTCATGTTCAAGAAGCAACCATATTTGTTCTCCAACTTGCTTATGACAACCCTAACCCAGACTGTAAACAGGCTCTGGCCACTGTGAAAACCTCTAAAGATTTAAACAGTCACATTAAGGTTTATCAGGATGAAGACTTGGAAACTCACTTGGGGTTTCAATGGCTCAAGCTATTCTGGCTTTTACCAAACAATGTAAAAATAATAATATTAGAAATGTTAAATGTTTTAATTATGGTAAAATGGGCCACGTTCACTGACAATTTATGCCCACAAGCCAAGGCAATAACTCTAACATTTTTAGAACTTCCACTAATTCTAATCTTGGAAATAATGAGGCTCATGAGCTTCCCAGCAGTGGGCCTGGCATGGGCAAAGTCCACTATGGGCAGGGCAACTGTTCACAGAAGGCCCAGGCAAAAAGGTGCTCCAAAGGTTCCAGTCGCTACACGCAGACTCAATCACTTATAAGATTAAAATCAGTTTGGTCATTGGTGGTTCTAAATAAATATGTACAGCTCTTTATTCCAAATATATCTTTGTAAAGACTAAGTAGTTTTATTCCACATAACCCCCAGAGACAAACAATTGTCAGAAATGTCTATCAAACTTTAAAGCACAACTTCTAAATCGAAAAGGGAGAGTACTACTACCTCAACAAGCTCAAATGGATCCACCCCCAAATTAAATCCATTTGTAGAAAGTAAATACACTCTCTTAGAACACGGTTATCACACAGATAAATCTACAGACATGCCCTACACACAGGTGTTGTAAAAGGATGTTTTAACTAAAAGGTAAAATGGCTCAGTACAATTAAAAATATGGGGGAATGGGCCGGAGGGTTAGCTCAGTGGTTCCAGCGCCTGCCTCGCAACCGCAAGGTCCTGAGTTCGATCCCCGGTAACCACATATAATGCTGGGCGTGGAGACACACCCACCAACAATCAACACCACATACCACAATGCCAGACGTGGTAGCTCACGCCTGTAATCCCAGCACTCGGGAGGCAGAGACAGGAGGATTGCTGAGTTCGCGGCGGCTTGCCTGGGCACCATAGTGAGCTCAGGGCCAGCCTGAACTACAAAGCGAGACCCTGTCTCAAAAAGCAAAAAAAATAAAAAAATAAAAAATGGGGGAAAGATTTCTAGTGTTTTAACATATATAAGAGAAACACTGTGACTGCTGTCTTAGAAGCTTGAATGTCCTTTCCTTCAAGGCCAAGCGTAAACAGGTAGAAATTTGACCTTAACACAAACAAGAAAGATGACTATATTTAAAGTCATACAAAAATGTTCAAACTGCTATTTGTATTTATAATCCTTGTATTTCCTTTCATCGCACAGCAACATGGAAAGAAAACTCCTTTGATAATAATTGTGTATCCACTCATCCATACAGACATGAAAGATAAAGCAATTGTTTACTGTACTTCTCATTTTACTTATTCTGCTCTGTGCTTCACACAGGCTCATTATTGTTATGCTGCCTCATTTCAGATCTGATTGGCCCATAATCCTGGAACTTTGTCATATTAACTCTGGGGTCCATTCATGTGGCTGGAGAACACATAGATTCCTTCCTACACAAACATCTATTTCCCAGGCTCATGTTACATGAATGGATTTCATAAAGTTGCACCTTCAGAGGAGCTGACCAAGAAGATATGAAGGTTGGATTCATAAAAATTTATTGACTGGTGATCATGAGGAAATGTTTATGGGAAGAAAGCACAATAATACACACTGGTAAAAATTAAACCTTAATATTGTGATTAAAAATCTGTCCCTCCAAAGGAAATAAGTTGTATGGAGGAAGATTTTAGTACAGCTTCTCAGTTTTCACACTACAGAAAACTTGGGCTTCCCCAGAAAACATTATGGAAGTTGGCTCTTCCTTAAATTGAAGGAAGCTTATGGATTGGTAGTGATTTAATATCAGATTCTGGGGCTGGGGATTTAGCTTAGTGGTTGTGGTGTCTGCCTGGAAAGCACAATGTTCTAAATTGAATTCCCAGTAGCACATATCACAATACCGGGTGTGGTGGCTCTTGCCTATAATTCCAGCACTGAGGAGCAGAGGTAGGAAGATTGCTGTGAGTCTGAGGCTTGCCTGGGATACATAGTGAGCTCAAGGCCAGTCTGAACTACAAAGAGAAACCTTGTCTCAAAAACTAAGCTAAACTAAACTAAACTAAACTAAACTAAAATAAAATAAAATAAAATAAAATAAAATAAAATAAAATAAGAGACTCTGGAAATACTATATTGTTAACAGGGTATCACCAGCCCATCAAGCTTCCATATGAATCTATAAACTATATGTTTTCACATGTGGGAATATATAATGGAATACTAATATTTTACCTGTCAAAATGAACCTTATATTTCCATCAGGTTTATACAAAAATAAGACTCTACTGATCCTAAAGCTTACGCCAGGAGTGTGGTGGGTTCCTGTTAGTTCACCTGACCCATGGTCATATATGCCTACTTTTCATCCGTTACAAGCCCCGCTTGACCATCTTGTACATAGACCAAAGAGAATGCCAGGACTGACTGTTGATGGCACAATCTCTTTGGTATTATTGATTTCAAGTGTAGCTGTTTCCTCTGTTGCCTTTGCTCACTTTGTACAAACAGCTCATCTCATAGATAACAGCACCAAGACTGTTGATGAGGCCTGGAAAATACAAAACTCTACAGATGCTGAGCTTCAGTCCCAAACAAGAGTGCTTGAGACTACTGTTCTCTGGATGGGAAACCAGATGGAAAGTCTACGGCTACAACAAGGTCTCAAATGCCAGTTTAACACTGCTCGTGTTTAATTACTCCTTTACCTTATAATCCATCTATCCGCCCTCGGGAACATGTTAAAAAGCATGGGCAAAGAGCAATGGACAAAAAATAAGTACGGATCTTGAAGCCCTCCAAAAAGCAGTTTTATCTATGTTCCAACAGACTGCCAATTTTGATGAACAGATTCAAAACTGAGATAAATTTTCTGATACATTGAATCAGTTTAATCCTGTTAGTTATCTTAAGGCTCATTTCTGGTTTTACACTGCTGTACGTGCAGTAATTGGATTACGTTTCCTTGTTCACTTCTTAGTCCCCTGCAGAGGAGCTCAAAACAAACAATATCTAAAGACATTAGAACCATAAGTCATGATGATTCAACTTCTCCAAACAAATAAATAAAAAAGGGGAGCTGCCAAGTGCCATTCTATGTACTTTTACAGAAAAATCACTTCACAATTAAATTATAATTAGACCATCTGTGACCCAATGTCTTCTTGCCTTGCAGTCAGTTATGACATGCAGAAACACAGCTCTGTTTTGCCCGTCACAAGTTCAGGCCTCAGTGGTCCCTTGATACTGTGATGTTCAAAGGCTGAAGACATCTTGGTTCCTTGAGACTCTAGTAGCAATTTTTAAAAGCATAAGGTTTCACCTGGGTAAAGCACAGATTCTTTGCGAGCCTCCTATCTCATTTCCAACTACTTTCGTGAGAACGCTTTGCCCATCGCACCATCCTCAGCAATATAAAATCGCCATCAACCGAGGCTTCCTGTCATCCCCCAACACTGCTTCCGATTATTGTGCGTGCCCGGGAAATAGTGGCTAGCTCAGAGTGTCTTTGTCTTTGACCTCCCGCACCTGCAAGTGTTATGAAATTTTGTTGCCGACGCCTTTCCTTCCTTAGCCCTCACTGCTGCCTTTTCCAGGCGGATCAGAGAGTTGAATGGCCTCCAGTAATCCTCCCCAGTTCATTCATCCATTTCTGTTGTTTTAAACTGCATTTTTCTATCTTTCCTTTTAGATGCCAAACTGAACATCATGAAGATGATAGTGCAAAACTAGTCTCAACAACAACATAGCATGACAAAAATAGTCCGGGAAAATTCATAGAGACATTCCAGAAAGTCCACTGAACTATGATCCACTGACCACACACACACAGATTGTATGTACTCTGTCAGATAGCATTTATCAGTGGCTAAAATACAAACTAAAGAAATTATTTTGTTTTGAAATATATAAGGAATTCTATTTATTTATTTTGAGCACTCTGTGTGCTTTGGCAAGCAAGAATAAAAAGACATTAAAGATATTTATTTTCTCTCTGTAAGCTTTTCATCTCCTATTTGCCACAAAAGCCTATTTTCTTGGAGCCCTTCCATTTTAATTCAATCGGTTGCAAATTAATTTTCTGGGAAACAAAAACTATTCCTGAGAGATGGTATATGATTTCCATATTGTTTTTATTTTCATCTTTAGGTTTAAAAGAGAAAACAAAGTTAATGAAGTTGATAGTAACAATCTTTCTTTCATGTAATTATTTTTAGATCCCATTACAAATTTTTTTTAGTTGCTCAAAATATTTTTACAGTCAGGGTTCACTGCTGTTCAAATGAACATCTACCAGAACTTTAATGTATTAATCATGGAAGGCACAACTGGTCTGATAAATTTTAGGAATGAAAGAAAATGAACTATAATAAGCAGGGTCCATATGTGGTATGATTTATAAATATTAAATGCAACTCAGGCTTGCTTTCTTCTGGTGCTGCTGGCTTTATTTATTTATTCTCTTGCCCACACATCTTAAGCACAAATAATTTTTCTTCTTTAATTTTTTAACAAAAACAGAGGAATTCTCTCATATATATGGTGTTCCAGTAAAGAGTCATCTCACATAACGAAAGAAGTGCTAATTAGAGAGCTAAAATACTCATGTGCAAGGAGGGACCCGGCTTGCACACACTTAGCAGATCAGTGACGGTCTCACTGTGCCTCCTTCTCCTGTCACTGCTGTACAGCTGTCAAGGATTCAGAATTCTTCTTCCTAAAGAACAGCTAAAAATGGAAATTCATGGACCATGGATCTTCAGTCCCTTAAAAATAGTAATTTTAGTGAGTTTTTTTGGGGGGCGGTTCATCTTTATAGAATTGGAACCTGCTGTTACTAAACACCTGCAATCTTCTACTGACAAGACAAAAATTTCCACCAAAAGACCCGAAGAATTAATAACTAATTCAGCAATGTAGCAGAATACAAAAGCAATACTACACATGAATAATTAAAAACAAAATCAGAAAAATATATCATTCACAATAGCACCAAGAGAAATCAAATACTTAGGAGTTAAGCTAGGGAAGTGAAAGATTTCAAAAACAACAATAACATCACTCTGTAAAGCAGATACCAGAGGACCACAAGCAAAGGAAAGATGGCATATATTCTGGGTGGGCAGAATCACTACCGTCAGAATGCCTATGGAGTATTTCTAAAACTCATATATAGATTTAACACAATTCCAATCAAAATACCAATAGCATTTCTCTTAGAACTAGAGAAAGTAATTCTAAAATTCAGATGGAACCAGACAAGACCTAGACTAGTGAAAGCAATCCTGGGTAACAAAAACAAACCACAAGACATTGCAATCCCAAATTTGAAGTGAAATTATAAAATTATAGGGATTGAAAACAGCACGGCCCAGGTATGTGGATCGGTGGAATGTAACACAGGAAGCAGAAACAACCTTCAGCATATTCAGCTGTTAGATCTTTGAGAAACTGTCCAAAAATCTACACTGGAAGAAATAGATTCTTTAACAAACGATGGTGAGAAAATTAGATACCCTCATGCAGAAGACTGAGTCTAGACCCATATATCTCATCATACACCAAACTAAAATGCAAAGCCATGTATTTCACCATGTATTAAACTAAAATCATATTAAATCCAAGATCTAAATGTTCAAACAGAAACGCTTCATCTGCCTGAAGACAAACTAGTTAAAACTCTTGAAGACATAGGTATAGGAAAGGACTTTCTGAGCAAAATCTCAATGGCACTAGACATAATACTGAGAGTAAATAGATAGGATAATATCATGCTAAAAAGCTGATGTACATGGAACAACCAATAGAGGGAAGAAGACTGGAAACTCTCCGAACCATACACCAAATAAACCTTTTCCCTTTTCACCTTAAATGTTCGGTATTTTGCCTCTGCAATGAGAGAAAAGTAACTAACACATCCTTAAAATAAAAGACCAACTGCCATAAAGAATGACAAGTTCGGGCCGGAGGATTAGCTCAGTGGTTCCAGCGCCTGCCTCGCAAGCGCAAGGTCCTGAGTTCAATCCCGGTAACCACATACAATGCTGGGCGTGGAGACTCACGCCCACCAGCAATCAATACCACATCCCACAGTGCAGGGCATAGTGGCTCACGCCTGTCATCCCAGCACTCGGGAGGCAGAGACAGGAGGATTGCTCAGTTCCAGGCTTGCCTGGGCTACATAGTGAGCTCAGAGCCAGCTCGAACTACAAAGCGAGACACTGTCTCAAAAAAAATAAATAAATAAAAATTTAAAAATTAAAAAAAAAGAATGACAAGTTTGAGTCATTTATGTGCAAATGGACACAACTTGAAGACACACTAATAAGTGAAATAAATATGCCACAGATATGTAAATACCGTATCTTTTCTCTGGTATGAGAACCTGTAGATGTAAATACATTCTAGATTTTATGAGAGATTTTGTGAAATAGGAAATATTCAAAGGGAATGTGGTAGGGGAATGTAATAAGGGGAAAGAATAAATATGACTTGAAAAGAAAAAGCACATGAATATGGGGGAGGGAGATTGTGGGGTAGGTAGGGATATGGGTAAAAATGAGAATTAACTTGTGTCATATACTGGTACAAATTCCCCAATGTTGAGTATGATTGGGAGCTGTATATAAAACGCACCAGTAAAGAATTCAATAATTTTTAAAATTTAAAAAAAAATAAATAAAAGACCACTTGAAAATGGGCAACAAAGGGCCGGGGTGCCCACTTCTCCCCAGGACAGGCCAGCTCCAGCGCTGCCGCCCAGCCCCCACTGCAGCTCCACAGCGCACCCTATGGGCCTGGCCTGGCAGTGCCTCTGACTCCGACCACTTGGGCAGGACCCAGGCCACCTCCCGCATTGCCCTTGTGAAAGGAGAACGTGCTCCTCTGTCTGCCGGGCCCCAGGCCACACTTGCCTGCTCCACAGACTCACCCTGGAGCGCTCCTGCCTCCTTGTCCATCTTATGTCACTTACTTAAGAAAACCAGAGGGAAACGGCAAAAGACGCGGGGTGGGGGCGGGGCAAGAAATGGACACTTCTCAGAAGTACAAGTCCCAAATAAACACCTGAAAAATACATTCAACATCGTTGACCATTACAGAAATACGAAGAACCCTGGGGTATCATCTTACCCCAGAAAGAATGGCTCTCACTAAGAAATTAAACAACACATGCTGGCAGAGCGGAGAGGAAACAAAGGGAACTTTGCGTGTCGTTAGTGGGAATATAAGCTATAGAACCACTACGGAAAGCAGTAGGCGAGACTCCAAAACACTAAAAAAGGGAAATTCTGTGTGACACAGCTCTGTCCTTTCTGCACACCTTCCCAAAAAGAGTTTAATCCACATGTTCCCGTGATGCATGCAAAATCAGTACGATTCCTAGCAGCTAAATCTTGGTAATGTCCTCTCTGCCTGTGAACAGATGAACGGATAAAGAAAGTGTGGTACTAACACAATGGAGTATACACTGCCATACAGCGTGATGAATTTGATGCATTGAAAGGAAAATGGATGCACTTTGAGACCAAATGTTAAGTGAAATAAATCAGACACACGAGCTTCGATAGCACATGGTTTCTCTGACATGATAAATCCAATGGGAAAAGGCACAGGAGAGGGGGCAGAGGGAAAGGACGGAGGGAAAGGAAAAAAGGAACCAAGAAAGATAACATGGAAACAAAGTTCTTGTAACTCAGAAGGGAAGAAGGGAGAAGGGAGGAGGGGAGGATGGGAAAAGAATGTGAATTAGAGGCCCAAAATATAAATAAGAGCAAACAATGGATAATTTGATAGTACAGAGATCTTTTACAAACAGGAAAGGGAACAAGAGGTGGAGGAAAGGAGGGGAGAGAAGGAAATAAAAATGAATTGAAGAAATGTAAACAGTTTTTTACAAGCGAGAAGGGAAAGGGATTGAGCGGGATGGGAGAGACAGGGGCCCGAAACAGAAGCACGATGTGCTGTGCACACGTATCCCCTCCCCGTGACAAATGTCACCATTGTGTACTCCGAACATGTACTGATTTTCAAATGGTGTAGAAATGATTGTCAAAAACCTTTACGTAGGCAAAAACATAGGCCCATGTCCATATAGTCACTGCTCAAGTCACATCCAACTGTCGATACACAAGAAGCCAATTAGCTGGGCCGGGGATTTAGCTCAGTGGTTATGGTGCCTGCCTAGCAAGCGCAAGGTCCTCAGTTTGATCCCCAGTAACCATGTACAATAATTCCGGGCGTGGTGGCTCCTGCCTGTAATCCCAGCACTCAGAAGGCAGAGGCAGGAGGATTGCTGAGTTTGAGGCTTGCCTGGACTACATAGTGAGCTCAGAACCAGCCTGAACTACAAAGCGAGACCCTGTCTCAAAAAAAGAAAGAGGAGGAGGAGGAGGAGGAGGAGAGGTCAGTTAGAAGGGAGCTCTGGTGCCTCACAGCCTTTGCAATACAGTATCACAAGTTGAAGTAAAACCTGAGCCATAAGACAAAGATGTTTTCTAAAAACCAAAACATGTCCAGGGAACAATGTACCGACTGTCTTTCTCTGAGCTATGTGTCCAGTTTCCCTTCAGCCTAACAAATAGAAGCACTTTTCTATTTACAAAGACACACTGGTACTAGGATAAAAAAGCAGCCTTGTTGCTCTGCCTCGAAGCCTGTATGAAGAACATTTTGTGTGTACATGTGTGAGTGTCCATCAGCCTGTACGCACATGCACATGACTGAGTCTTGTGAATTCCGATCACACGAACTACCATGCTCATATTGAAATTGATGTAGTACAATAGCAGATTCCTCATTCCTTAAAGAGACCTGACTAGGATTTTACAGTTTTATCTCTGGAAATAAACTAAGCCTCATTTTCCTTGAAATCACAGAATAATCAGAGTATTCTTGAATACTTGTTTGAGAAAATTAGCAGTATCTTTTCTCTCTTTTTATTGCATTAATTTTACTGGCTTCTTAACACTCTGTAATCAAAAAGTGTTAAAAGCATTCAAGATTATCCTTGAGGCTCAGAACCTTTTTCATAAGCACATATCCCTGGGGTGTCTGAAGGGCATATGTCACGTCCACAGAGCTCTTTCTCACTGACCCAGGGAGAGCACTCGTAATGAGAGAGAGAGCTCTTCTAAGGGCCTTATGACCCTTGCCAGCTTATCTAATAAATGAAGTATTAGTAACAAAGTAATTGATTTCTCAAGAGCAAACACATAAAGCATGTCAGGCTAGAATAAATCTTTTTTTCCTTATGAAACACAAAGGGTACAGAATTCATTTTAGAAAAGAAAAAACATGAATAAATATATATAATATATAGGAGGTGTGTGTATGTGTATAGTAACTGTAGGATATATATATATTTTTTATATATAACTGTATAGTCAGGGTGGATTTATGGTTTGCAATTCTATTGCTAAGGTGACTTGAATGAGAAAGAAAGGACACCACAAAAGCATAGTTACTTTGTCTCAATTTGCGGACACAAGCAAAACCCAAAGGCATAGTCCTGAGATGGAACAAGATGGATCCTTCCCCCACCACCAAGCCTCAAACTCTCAGTAAGCAAAGGATTCTTTTCATGTGGCTCATCTATCAAACTACAAGGACTAAAAACATACAGTGTGTCTGTAATGCACATGGCAGATGCTTAATGAGTCAGGATGATCAAATTATTTTACATAATTTTTACAAAAAGGTAGCTTGGCCAGTTGTCATAGATATTTATGAAGTGAGTAAAGCCACCCTCTACTTGTCTCAGCTTTGGTTCCCACTATCACTTTACATGACCTGTTGTCTTCCTCCATCAAACTTGTCTCAGGAAGTGATATGCTGTGTAAGGAGCCATTAAATGAGGGCAGTCGCCTTCCGTCCTAACACCTCCGATGAGAATTGAGCATTCTGTGAGTTTACACACACTTTCCTCCATAATTAGACCCAGCAAAGGTCACTACGGCAGTGACACAACACCTCTCAGATCAAAACTCGCACTTGCTTTTTCTCAGACACTTCTTCGTGTTTTGAAATAGAGGTCTGATTTTTCACCACAGCTCTCACTAGCACACATTTTAAAAAATATGCCTCCCGTCCCCACTCCTTCAATGTTTTTGCATCATCTATGGGACAATATATGAAAACCCTCGTGAGAGCTCATGACCTCACTGCTCGGCACAGCTCATCTCTGCCTGATGTGCCCTGTCCTCTGTGCTCCCATCACACTAAACTTCTCCAAGTCCTTCAACAAAATATTTTCCCTGCCATCTGAGGGAACATACGCAGTGTCTCTGCCTCCTTACTATTGCCTCATGCAGCCCATGTTTCCATTTAAATCTCATTCTCATGGTACTTAGGACTTTTTATAACTTGGGGAATAGGATTAATAAGACATGAAGGTAATCCTGGGTTAAACAAAAATATCATGTACACAAAAAGAATGAGTTCAAGCAGCAATAAAAACTAGAGATTTTCACAGTTTTGAAAGCTTGAGAGGTAAACTGGCCAGTGGACTAGTCCAGCCATGACTGAATGGTGGCCTCTCCACAGTGTAATTATGAAAATACCACCTCAAACAGAGTTAATGATAATTAGGAGCACAATAACATCCATTCTAGGAAGTTCACATGGGGAATCTGGGAGATGTTTGTGAAGGTATGAAACACAAGTTGACAACAGAAAAGAATGAGGGGCCAGAGATTTAGCTCAGTGGTTCCGGTGCCTGCCTCGCAAGCACAAGGTCCTGAGTTCGATCCCAGTAACCACATACAATGCTGGGCATGGTGACTCACACCTGTAATCCCAGCACTCGGGAGGCAGAGGCAGGATGATTGCTGAGTTTGAGGCTTCCTGAGGTACATAGTGAGCTCAGGGCCAGCCTGAACTACAAAGCGAGACCCTGTCTCAAAAAAAAAAAAAAAAAAAAAAAAAAAAAAAAAAAAAAAAAAAAAGAAAAGAAAAAAAGAATGAGGGTGTAAATAAAAGGGCTGGGAAGGGCCCGAGAGCTGTTGATGTTACAATGGTCATGATGTTCATGACGCCCCCCACTTGTCCTGCCTAAAGCATAGTTGCATGGAAAGAAATCACAGAGCTCAATTATCATAAAGCTTCTCTTCAAAGGAATTTGATGGATCAGTGTGAGGTGCTAGTACTTGTGTGGTCTATATAAAATACCTCTTCCTTTTACCAGCACCAAGGGGTTTTTGTGATCAACACAGGAAAACAAAACCTTGATTACAGTTTTCATTAAATATTTATGCTAAGATTTTTTTCAAGACTTGTCTCATCAATGAGATTATGAGAGCCCTGTGTAAAGAGCTAGTTTGCTCACGATTGAATCAGTGGCTCCTCAGTACCATCTGAAACACAACTTGAGACCCGATAAATATTGAAATGAATGACTGAGTGACATGGAGACTAAAATTGTGCCTATCTGTCCAAAAAATTCAGCTTGAAACAGGAGACAATTGCAGGAAAAATAAATAAATATCGAAATTTGGAGATTATTAATAAAAGCACAGAAAAAAATACTCCAGGACACATTTTTCTATTTAAAGACAAAGTCATGGGGATAATTTCATTTTTTCCTCTCATCTTTTATATATTAGGGATTAAATTTAAGCAGCCTTATATGAGTCTCGTTTGAAGTGACTATTTCTGAGATGTATGAAACATATCTCACAGTCCCCATGGTGTGGGCATAATCTAATGTAGTCCAAAAAAATCTCTGATAATGACTGAACTTTGTTGGTTCTAACAAAGACCTTCAAAACTGAGGGCAACTAAAAATAAGTGTATAGACAGAATCACTGAAATGATTAAATTCCTCTCTGTCTTTAGTCAAAAGGGACTTTTAAAAATTTTATGATCCAGACTTCACTGACTGGAATACAGAAACAAATCAGATGTACTATAATTATGTGCTAAAATCTCAAGGCATATTCCACACAGTGTGACTGTCCTATTTCATCCACACAGAAGCCACCTACTACCTTGCTACTTATAGATACAAGCCGACAGCATCGCAGTGAGCTTAAGAAATCCTAGCTCTGAGGTCCCAATTCTGACTTGGCAGAGCTGAATCTGTGTCTCAGAACTCATATAGCTATTAAAGTTTGGAAAGCATTCACCTAGTACCTGTGGGATTTGAGGAAGACCTTAGGTTTATGTACTAAACTATGTTTTAGAATATTTTGAAAGCTAAATACTAAAATTGTCACTGGGGAAATATTATTCTTTGACATGTAAATGAAAGAAATTCTTATAGGAAGATACTAAAATTTTAAAAAGGTCGGAAACTAAATCCAGTGACTCTGAAAGGAAAATTCAAACTGGTTTGACTAGAAAGAACAACCAAAGCAAAATCATTCCTTTCCGGGTCCCCCGGCGTCAGATGTGCTCGCACCTAAGGAAGCCAGAAGGAAATGTTCTGTACCCGGAGGAGAAGACAGGAATCAGGTAAAGCCTTGTGCCCCAAAGAGACCATAAGAGAAGCCCACAAAGTACAAACTATATTCCATATTGTACACAAATGGCACTTCTATCCCTACGGCCCATGTACTTAAACTTTCCTTATAGTCCACTTAAATGTTCCTTTCTTGGTACAGTTATATTTTATGTCATTCTTTATCTTCTGCCATAGATTCTAAATTCCGTGGAGAAAACATCAGCTTATCAGCTGCTCAGAGTATTTTCTATTATTTTCAAAGCCCTTTCTCATCACTCATTTTCAAAATATAGTAGAAAGTTTTCATAAATTGAAGCAAGAGTCAATTACTCCTTCAGTGCTTATCTTTTTTATACACCCAAATCCTCTCAAAGCCAATTCAGGTATCACCACCTCACTGAAACTTTAACAGTACTCCCCCTCGCTCTAGTGTACCATTTACACTGTTTTATGAAATAATTACCATCTATCTCTACACTCAGATATGACCTTAAAGTCAAGGCCATAATTCAGATATAGCTAGTCTTCCAGTCTCCAAACACCTAGGTAAAATTAAATTAGATTGCACAGTCTATGGGAATCTAATACAGACTCCAACTTCTCAGCAAGTTCTGGTTCTTCTTTACAGTATTTGCCCAGTTTCTCGTTTATGTCTACGCTCGTGTCCTCTGTTCAGTGACCATGACAATTCGTACACTGATCTCTGTTATACGGATATTAACCTCAAGAACTGAATCCTACGTCTGAGCGTGCCAGGAACACTGCTCAAGACTGGACGGCAGCAGGAGGGGTAGATTGTAAAGCACACGGGTGTGCCCCAGGAGGTGTACTGTTCCTTCAGGTTCCCCCATGATGCGTCGTGGGAGCCTGACCCTCTCTACTTCGGTACTCCTGGAAGTTCTATATTTTCACCTTTATATGCGTGTAGGCATAATGCATGTATTTTTGCAGCTTAAGGTTTTCACACAGTACTATGTATTTGAGTTTTGTTTCTCGCTATAGTCATAACTCATTCATCTGACCTCTGATATCATTTATTTAGCATATTTTGTCTCTTTCCTTGTTGAGGCTTACTTAGATGGTGTCAAAATGTCTGTAATTACAACTATGTCACTGTGATTTTTTTTCATGCTTATTTCCAGGTGAGTATGGGTGAGAAATTTTCCAAAGTGCACAACTAGGAATGCAGATATTAAACTTCAGGGTTTCATTCACTGTCTAATTGCTAAACAATATAACAATCAGTATACACTTCTATAGAGTATGTATGAGTTTACCTTGTTCCACATTTCCCAAAACATTAGCTGTGGTTACATTTTTATACTACCACAAATCTGATGTGTAAAAGACTATTTAATTGTGGTTTGAGTCAGCATTTCCCTAAACAGTCATGAGGCTAGGCATCTCTTCTTGTTTGTTAGCCTCTTGGGCTTGCTTCCTTCTCTCTGATCAGCTAGTTTATTGCTCTTTGAGCTATTAAAATATGAGAAAATAAGAAAAAAAGAAGCAAAATTTTTTGCAAATAGGGGTGGAGGGATGGAAAAAAGGACAGAAAGAGGAGTGATGAAAACACAAGAATTGAGCTTTGTCACGTACAGGTACAAATTCCCAAAGGGATCATAATGCACACCTAAAATGGACAAATATATACATACATATATATATATATATATATATATATATATATATATATGTGTGTGTGTGTGTGTGTGTGTGTGTGTGTTTATATAAATATAATTATACTGACTTGGTGGATCCTTTATTGTAGACGGCAGTTTTTATGATTAACACAAATTATCGGTGGCAGTATCCATATATTTTTCATAACTTTTGAAAAGCCAAAATTTTAAAGTGTAATATCA
This sequence comes from Thryonomys swinderianus, assembly GCA_004025085.1. Taxonomy (NCBI): domain Eukaryota; kingdom Metazoa; phylum Chordata; class Mammalia; order Rodentia; family Thryonomyidae; genus Thryonomys; species Thryonomys swinderianus. The sequence continues at coordinate 46,889 of PVIC010002141.1, forward strand.
ATTTGACAATACCTTCTTTAAAGTTTGTTATTTTCTTTCATGTTTAAGGTTTCTTTATGTATACCCAAAATGATTTTTTAAAAAAACTACATAGGTTGCCAGGCGTGGTGGCTCACGCCTGTAATCCCAGCACTCAGGAGTCAGAGACAGGAGGATTGCTGAGTTCAAGGCTTGCCTGGGCTACATAGTGAGCTCAGAGCCAGCCTGAACTACAAAGCGAGACCCTGTCTCAAAAAAAAAAAAACTACATAGGCTGCACACTTTTTAAATGTTTTAACTTTGAGCTACATGCACAATATTGATTATCTATGTATGGTATGCTAAACACCTACCTGCCCCACATCTCACAGCCAACTTATCTAGGAATATTTCCTCTGTACTTTCCTTTCCAGAGTTTTATTATGTGTTTGTTTCCTTTTAGTATCTCCCACTGAGGGTGAGTTGGTTCTTATTCCTGTTCTTGTACAGATTTTGTTTTATCTCACCTTCCTTAGCCAAGCTGAATGTTTTATACTCATCTTCTAAAACCTGAAAATAAAGCAGCCCTGGAATTCACCATTTCAAGGCTTTGAGAACATTGTTTCAAGCAATGTTGGTGTGATGGTCCACACCTGTAACCGCAGCATTTGGGAAGCTGAGGCAGGTGAACCTCCACTATTTGAGGATGGCCTAGACTAGGGAGTGAGTTCAAGGCCAATGTGTACTATGTAGCATGACTCTGTCTCAAAAACAAAAAAATTAAATTAAATTAAATTAAAATAAAAAGGAAATATGACTTCATATTTTGTACACTTATATTGTCTTCAATGGGTAAAAATGAGAATTAACTTGTGTCATATACTGGTACAAATTCCCCAATGTTATACGTGATTGTGAGATGTATATAAATTGTACCAATAAAGAATTCAATTTAAAAAAAAGTCAATTCATTTCATTGGCTAAAAAAAAAATTCCTTATTTTACTGTTTTAATTTCATTTGTTTCTTGTTTCATTATAATTTCTGAAAATTAGAGCTAAATTCATTTATTATTTCTTACTTAACAATAAGACATTTAAAATAAGTAACCTCAGAAATAGTTTTGGGGGTGTTTTATAGATTTCACCATGAAATATTTGACTTCTTATTGCTTTGTAGCTATTTTGTACATTCAGTTTTAATTTTCTCCTTGAACCAAGTCATATTGAAATGTTCTTCTTAATTTCCAAGTGGTTACAGCTTTTATGTTCACCTTTACATTACTTATTTTCTATTTTATTGGATTAAGACCAGAGTATGTGGTCTATAAAATGTCTTTATTTTATAAGTTGTTGAGTCCTTTTCCCTCAAGAGGCAATAAGATTCTTACATATACCTATTAAACTTAGTTTATTGACTGTGTTTTTCAGATCCTAGAGACTTTACTTTTTTATTTCTACAGAGTCCAGTTTTTAAAGTGATATATTAAAGCGCTTCACCACAGCAGTATTTTTAATAAGCCATCTTTGTGTTTCTAATGGGTTTTCCTTTATCTTTAGCTTTTATGTTGACTGGGGCATACAGATTTACCATGAGTCTACCTTTTTAATAATTTGTATCTTTTATCATTATAAAGTGTCCCTTTTTTAGCATGCTGAGAGGTTTTAACCTTGTCTTAATTACACTGCCTCTTCCCTCTTTCATTCTCTTTTATCTTTGTTCATTCCTTTTTTTAAAACTTTATTAATTTTTAAATGAAAAAATGAATTTATCACATATGACATGATGTTTTGAGATATATATACATTATAGAGTGACTATGTGGAGGTAAATAATATATGTGTTTCATGTTTATCATTTTTGTGTACACAACAGTTTAAATATATTTTTAAATAGATGCACCTTGAGGACACGCTCATAAATGAAACAAATAGGACACAGGTATTTAAATACTGTATCATTTCTCTAGTATAAGGAAATGAAGGTGTAAATGAGGTTCAGAATGTATGAGAGATATTGTGAAACAGGAAGAAAATATTCAAAGGGAAAGGGGGAAGGGAGGACAGGGGAAAGTAAATAAGTGAAATTTCTATGGTAAAAAATAAAAACAATGGAAACAAAGATTATGTACATGGGAGGTTGTAGGGAGAGCAGGAAAATGGGAAAAAAATGAGAATCAAGATATGTCCTGTAGGGCTGGGGATTTTACTCAAGAGGCACCATTCCTATCTTGGAAGCACAAGGGCCAGAGTATGATCTCCAGTACTGGGGGAAAAAAAAGATGTACAGATACAAATTCTCAGTGTTGAATGTGCCTGTGTGATATGTATCTAAAATGTACCAATAAATTAAATAGAAGAAAAAATTATATATATACATATATATATTCACTTGTATTTCAAGAATACAGTATTAATGACTAGTATTATAAGAAATAATTGAGATACTCAACTTGCAAAGAGAAAAGGGATTTGGTTCAGAGGCAGGGCGCCTCACAAGTGCAAAGGCCTGAATTTGATCCCAGGTACCACAGAAAGAGAGGTGCTAGGGATTTAGCTCAGTGGTTCTGTTGCCTGCCTAGAAAGCACAAGGTTCCAAGTTCATTCTCTGGGGGGGGGGGGGAGGCAGTCATCCCATGACTTGAAGATCTCGCAAGAGGCTCCCCTCATAAAACTTCCACCAGCTCCCAGGAGGATCAGCCTGTCCTGGTCACCAAACCTGTAATACGTCTGACAAGTTGCTAATGCTTTTAATGCCTCATTTCTCTTGTGCACAACTCCTACGTGTCCCCTGGAGTCATTTATCCTGTTAATATTTGTGATGGTTATATCTACTTGTCAATGTCCCTGCACTGAGAGACTCCTGAGCAAAAGACTGGATCATCCACATTCTTCGAAGGATCAGTCTAGAGATGTCCTCAGCTGAATGCGCTGTAAGGAGCCGAGTCCCAGCCGGAGGTGAGTCACCAGGACCTGGCTTTGGAGGACAGATCCTTCTCCTGCTCTCCTCCACTGGGTCTGCCCCTGATCCCCAAAAGTAGAGCACGTTCCTCTGCCACACCTGTCCATCGTGACGCTTCTGCTTTGGAGCCAGCCAGACATGGACCGAAACAGCTGAAGAGAGGACTCAGACAAACCTCTCTTTAACTGGTAAGGGTCAATGACTTGGTCCTAGCAGTGGGAAAGGTGTCTAATACGATAAGGGTCTAGAATTTCCCTCCGAGTGTATCTTATCTATTTCAAGAATCCTCCTTTAATATGCATTACCCACACTTCCAACAGTTTAGTTAAATCGTCACGTACAATTACTATGTGTATGTGTTGAAAATGTCATTGTCCATTTATCTGTTAGACTCTCCTCACCTATCTCGAAGTTGATGCACTAGTTTGTGCCTTTTAATTTTTATATCTTTGACTCAGATTTATTTCAGACAAAGAAAGGATAGTTTTAGTTTATTGGTACATTTTAAGTATATATTATGATCCCATTAATCATTGAGAATTTGTACCTGGACACGATGTATCTTGTTTTGGCTCCCATTCCCCCGCCCTCCCTACAACCTCCACTCCCACAGACATAAACTTTGTTTCCTTTATTCCTTCTTTTTATCTTCAATTTTCCCTTCTTTGCTTTCCTCTCCCCTCCCCACCTAGTTTACTTCCCCTCCGAACTTTTTCTTCCTATTTCACAATACTACTCTGCACTCTGGACTTCATTTACACCTTCAGTATCCCACATTATAGAAATTATATGATCTTTACATGTGAGTGTCCTATTTTATTCCACTTACGAGTATGGCCTCAAGGTGCATCCATTTAGCTATAAATATGTCTAATTTACCATTCATTATGGGCTGAGTAATACTCCATGTTATAAAAACAAAACAAAACACAACAAAAAAAAAAAACCCATCGCTTCTCTATGCAGTCTCCAGCTGATGGGCATTTGGGCTATTTATAGCGGCATGGTTTGTAATAGCTACATCTTAGAAACAGTTTGTGCCTTTTAAAATGTAAGTCTCATTGAAATACTTTCCCCAATAACGGTAAAATGCTGACATTTTTACATTTAACAGTATATTTACATTTAACAGTAAAATATTTTCTCAATTTCATATATCCCTAAGTAGCCTCCTCACACTGAAAAGAGGAGGATATCTCCCTGGATAATCACCCCAAAGCTGGAGAAGATGGTTACCGTGTGCTCTTCTGGCTTCCATTTGGTTAGGAAAAGTGAAGGTAATTGAATTATTAACTGTTGATGATACTATTAAACATTTAATATCTACTCCAAAATAACAGGTTTTTCAGAAATGAGCAAACTACTATGTCCTTACAGTAAGTAAGGTGCCAATTTGCACGCGAACCAACGTCTCGGTTCTGGGGGAGTGCAGGGCCGATTCAGCGTCCGCCTCCCCTCCCCCACCCCGCTCTGTAATGCAGAAGAATGCTGGAACGGCACGTGTGCATTTTCATAGGTGAAACACTTGGCTACATCCCTCCTCAAAATTGTCCACTTACAGGGAAATGGGAAACCTTCTGGGTTCTTACTCTAATCATCTGGGATATAGTTAAGTCTCCCCAGAGAAAAAGTAAGAGGATAGTCTAGTTTCACAACTTAGGGACTTCCCACTGGTCCTAGTTCCCTTCCCCCACAGGAATAAACGCATACCTCTTACCTGTGTAAAGGTACACATTTTAGAGTTTTACTAACTCATCAGTCATTAACTTTCAGGGTATCGTTTAGGTTCCAAGTCTCATAATGTGTACAGAAAGTTCTCTGTGTACAGAAACAAAAATATTTTCTAACTTCATAAGTATTCTTTCTACGGTTAAGAGGTTTTTTTTTTTTCTGTATTCTCGGAATTCAGAATTTTACCAAGCTAAGGAGAGCTTTTTCATTAAATCTTCCCATATTTTGTGTATCCTAAACATTCCTTCCCATATTTTGTGCATCTTAAACATTCTTTCTTGGTGGAAGCACATTTTTCTCTATTACTTAAATACTGGCCTGTCTTGCATATGATCTTTTTTCTCTTTCCATCATAGTGTTTGGTCATATGTTTGAACACTTGAATGCATCATCTAGGTCTTCTTGCATCATGATTTTGAGAGGTTTCTGCTACCTCAACCTTCAAAGCAATCATTTTAGATACAACTAAAAAAATTCTTTGCCCAATTTAATTGAGTTATTTGAGGATTTTATTGGTGTTTTGTTCTGTTTCATTATTCATCTGTATGTGTGGCTTATAGATTTGGGGTACTAACATCTTATCAAAGTATGGTTTACAAGTCCCTATTCTGACTTTTCATTTTGTTGAAGTTTCTTCATTGTGCCTTCCCACTTTTCTATAGTTGCTTCTTTTTATGTGTCCATGTGTGTGTGTTTTCCAAGAAAGACACTTTTCACTATGTTTTTATCTACCTTGCTGGAGTTCCTGAAGACTAGAGAAATCATACAAGGTCACGGAATGCTGATATCGATCCTCTATGAATATTATAGGGTCTGTAACATTCAGATCCTTTTCCTAAAGCTCTGTGAACTTGGTCCATGCAAGGAAGAAAGCAAACCTGAATCCTATTGTCCCTGTCTGGACTATCCTAGTTATTACTAACTTCAGGAGTTGCTTTACTGGCAAAGCTGCTCAATAGATTTCAGGGTGGAAGTAAAACAGAGAGCCACTTTCAACCAAACTTCTGAAATGAAGAGTTGAGCACCAGGGGACAGAGAATCTGGGTCTGTGGAAAGAAACAAACTTGGCGATGTTCAACAATGACTGTAGTTTGGGAGTAAGGGAGAAGAAACAAGGATTATCAAATACTTCGAAAATCCTTATTAGACCTGATCTCTTGATTACTTTAGGCACCTAATTTTCCAGAGTCGTTGTTGCAGAATTTTCTGCACACATATTCTTTGAACTGTACATCTTTGAAGGAACAAAGTAACTCTAATGATTGTCATGAAAAGAGAAGGATGCTAAAAATCATTTTATCTACAGGTCTACTTAAAATCAGGTTCACCTTGATCCTATATCCCAGATGCAGCCCTGACGTCATCTCTATCATCTTGCTGCCTATTTGCTTACTGAGAAGCTTAGAAAATAAATTATTGGGATAAAAGTCAATCCCAATTGTAGTTGAGGGGTTCTGGGGGGTTGCGTTGTTTTTGACTTCAGTTAAACATGTACACTACAACTCACCATGATAAATGACATGACAGAGGTACTCAGAGTGCAATTTTATGAAGCTGGCTCTAGCACTTCAAAGCATAAAGAGGGTTAATAAAATCAAATCAGCTGATCTTGCTTATACATAATAATCAAGCAGAAAAACATCACCATTCAGTATCAGAGCAGTCTGTTGTACCTTGTTACTTGTCACTGTGTGCCTGAGAAAGCACGGCTTTTCACAGTAGCTTTTTCTTCTCTAAAAGTCAGAGGATTACTTGTTTTACTTGCGTTACATTTATTCTGTTTTTGAAGAGGAATTATTTTTGACATGGAAACGTATTTTGTACTCTTTTCAGCAGTGGACTGGCAAAGCAATTATAGTAATGATGCTGCATCGAAAATAATAAACAAAGCAGGGAAGATTAAAGACTGGATACCAAAGGACCAAGCTAAAGGGATGGAAGATAAAAAAGGAAAATATAACTGAACAAAAAATTCGTTCTTATCACTTCTCGGCCTTTTGGCTAAGATCAAGTGTAAAAATTCATTCTTTAGTAGAAAGAATGTCAACTTAGAGAAGTAGAATATAGAATAGTTATTTCCTTATTCATTTTCCATACTATTGCAGAAAGACTTAAAACCTTGCATGAATTGGACCAAAAAAAAGAAGAAATTTTAAAGGAATTCAGAGGAAGGACAAAATTGTAAAAATGGATTAGGAGTAAGTTTCATTTTAAAAATGAGTCTGAACTTTACATAGTCAATGCAAAAAAGGAAAATTACCGTTCAGTGTTATAGTTTAAATCTAAAATGTTCCTCAAAGGTCTTGTGTACTCAGAGATGGGATATTCAGAAAGTGACTGGATCATGAGAATGCTGTAAGTCAGTGGATTGAGCCAATGAAGAACTTATAGCTAAATATGCTATTAAGAGGTAAACCCTCACCCTCCCCTATGAACCCCCTCTTCCTTCCCCTTCCCTCCCCTTCCAGCTCTCTGTGAGCTGCCATGAATTGAGCAGCTTTCTCCCACCATGCCCTTCTACCATCTCTGCCTTAGAGCCAACCAGCAATCTGAAACTGAGCCAGACAAACTTTTCTCCCTTCCCTAAGTTGAAGGAATCAGGTATTTCTTCCTCATGACAGAAAACTGATCAATCCAGTTAGCCATGCAATTCCAAATCTCTATTCCATAGAAATTGCCAAGTTTCCTGGGATCCCTGTGATTCTGAAGAGTTAGGAGACATGGGGATACTGGCTGGGATGTATGGTGAGGGGACTGTGCAGTGTAATAACTCATATCCTCAACAGCATCCTTGTAAGAGTGAGATGCATCAAATTATTTCTTACCTTGTCCCTCAGCCATTGTCAGGAAGCCAGAACCAGTGAATTTAAGTTTAAGAAAACATCTCAGGAGGTGTGAGACACAAAACAGTTGTTTTCTAAGTCAGAATGATTCTTAATAAACTCAAAAATGCTTAGTAAAGATAATCGGATGCTGCATTATACCCAAGACTCCGGGTCCTCAGAGAGTCCTCCAAGACCTATCAGAAGTAGCCATAGCCCCTTGCTTGGTGCCAAGACTTTTAAAATAGTAAAACTAAATGTTAAAGGGACCAGGGAAGAGAACTTAGAGAATAATACGAGACAGGTGGCAGTAGAAAAATGAACTGGAATCAGTTTACTTTTCACAAAGTATAGCTAGATGAAGATAGAACATCACCAGTGAGAAAATCCATACCAAAAATGTCCAAGAAAGAGAGGTAGGACAATATGTGGACAGGTCTCTAAATTTACTTTTTCTATTGAGCTCCCCAGATTAATACCAAATCTCTCTAAAGACGTATATAGTACTTGCATACTTTTCTCTTCTTCTCTAACTGTTGGTGATAAATATAGAAAGTGTATGTAGCCAGAGACAAAAAGGCGTTTAATATTTTTACACTGCTACCTGAAGTTTTGAAATTGAAAAGAACAGCAAGAAATTCATTTTAAATTCCTATTCTCTCTGCTGTCACCCTAGTTTTACCACTTTCTTCAGCCATTAACTACTTTTACCCAATGGCAAAAATATTCAGAAATCCTATTTTAATACTAAGAGACAGGGAAAGAAAGGGTCTTGCCCATGGCCCTAAGATCTACCCTCCATGAAGACTGGTATCAGTCCTAATACAATCATGCAGAAGAGCAGACATCCTTTGATCAATGGTGTCAGAATAACAGTTCAGAACACACAGATAACAGCAGTAACAGGGACTGATCTCAAAGTTGAATTGTAAAGTACATCAAGAAAGCAATGATGGAGACAAGATAAAATGAAGGCTGCAGGAGTCTGAGTCATGGAATTTGAGTAACTATTCTCTACCAGCCCAATTTCCATTTAGGAAATCAAACCAAAAAGATTAAGAACCAGTTAGCCTAGCAATTAAAGAAGAGCCGTTTCCTATAGTGCTACCTAATACAAAGATTTCAGTTTCCAAATTAGAAATCAAAATTTGAAGCATTCTAGAAGTCAAAGTCACTTGCAGGCCATTAAAGATGAACTGATTTTCTAATGCAGTCATAGCAAGCAAGACTTAGTTTCTGTTCTGTCGAGATCTTGTCCTGTAGTCAAATGCAGCACTAAAGAATAGGAAACTTAAGAAAGCTTTAGCACGTATAAGCTTCTAATTGCACATCTAGCTGTAATGACATGGCATGGTCACTCTGAGACTCAGAGTAAACATTTTGGAAAGACCTTACCAGGGGTTTGCATATAAGAGAGTTTCTTTTGCAGTCTCAGTCCTGCTCCTACCAAAGAAAATATTCTGTTGAAGGGTTTGAGAAAACCATTTCAACATCAATATGCTTGCTCCAGCTTTTCTTAAACAAAAGCCTCATCTTATCATGGCTAATCACGCACATCCAACTAGTCGGTGCTCCGCTATACATCCTTTTAAATATTCTCTCTGAAGCAAGTTTCTAAGCTACGTGTTTTCAACGACATACTAATAGATGTTCTGTGAGGAAGAAAAAGTTTTCATAGTCGACTAAGCTTGAGGCTGGCTGGTAAAACAAACTTAAATAGGTTTCTTAATTATAGGATTTCTCTTGAGCATTTAGCCTCTCATGGAAAAGGAAGCAACATTCAGCACCAGTTAGTCCCTCCTTCCTTTGTTATGCCATAGAACAACGTTCTTTTCTTTCACATTTAACCTCCAGAGAGCACAGGAAGAATAGCTTTACAAGAAACTCATAAGAGATTGCCCAGTGTGACCGTGAGTTTTGATGAGGAGAATGTGCTCACTAGACACACGCGGCTAGAAGGCACTTTGTTCCACAAGCCAGTCCTACCTAGGTTCCAGCTCTCGTTCAAACGGCTGCAGAAGTCTCATTTTAGGACCCTGATGCCCTTTGTCTCAACGCTCATGCCTGTCGCATGTGACTAATAAGTATCACCATTATCTGTCAGCAGCTTCAGTGAGAGAGGAGACTGCAGCCTGTCTCCTTCTGGTGATGCGTAGTTCAGGAGGAGGGAGTGTAGGAGAGGAATGGGCCCAGGGAGAGGTCCCGACAAACAGAATGGTCGGCTTGAATAAACACATCTTTGGGAGAGCGAGCCGCTCAATCTACATGGCTGACTGCAAATACCTGTCAAGCACTAATTAAGCTGCCTTGCTTTAAAAGAACTGCCTGCTGTAAGCAAACAGTGGTACAGATGAGAAACTGGGCCCACATCTCTACCAAGCTCCACTCTGAGGTCTTTACCAGGGAGGCAGCGGGACTCAGACATCTCTCCAGCTACACAGGTGCAAATCCAGTTCTGAAACACTCGCCTTTGGCAGACATGCCTAGTAAAGATAAATTTTGACTAATCTACTAAAAAGAAAAACTAGCTACACACCAGAATTTGGTGTCTGCAGCCACTAACACCCTTAATCCAATGTCATACTCCTGGTACTTTCTTTCTTTCTTTCTCTTTCTTTCTTCTTTCTTTCTTTCTTTCTTTCTTTCTTTCTTTCTTTCTTTCTTTCTTTCTTTCTTTCTTTCTTTCTTTCATTTATTTGAGACGGGGTCTCACTTTGTAGTTCAGGCTGGCCCTGAGCTCACTATGTAGCCCAGGCAAGCCTCAAAGTCAGCAATCCTCCTGCCTCTGCCTCCCTAGTGCTGGGATTACAGGCGTGAGCCACCACACCCAGCATTGTGGTTGTGGTACTGACTGCTGGTGGGCGTGAGACTCCACACCCAGCACCGAATGTGGCTACTGGGGCTCGAACTCAGGACCTTGCACTAGCGAGGCAGACACTGGAACCACTGAGCTAAATCTTCGGCCCCTCCTGGTACTTTCTAGTATACTATCATTTGTTCTTTGGATCTTTCTGTCTATTCAGGTGTAAATGAGCCTGAATGTCCCTTTCACACTGTCTCATGCTTAACTAGCTTATCAAAAGCATCCATGTCCCAAACAGTCTATTCTTTAATTTCACAACCTTTCTCAGAAATTTGAAATTATTTCCATGCACTTACTATCTTATCCCATTAGAACAGCAGTTACATCAGTAACTTTTTATCCAGATTTATCCCAAATACTAAAAACAGGGCCTGACATTTCATAGAATTAAATCAAAGCAGATGATGGAGAAAGAGAAAACCCACACTTCCAATTTGAAAAAACTCCCAATATCTAAAATAGACTTTCCTATATGGCAATATTCAGTTTATAAACGGAAACTGTAATGATTTTTTTTCATGGGAACATTTAAGGAGATAATTGCCTGCTGGGAATTATTAAAGAACTCTTGAACTTAAGGACAGAACATTGCTTCGCGTGGCCTCTGGTAGCCCATCTGTTGATAACTATACAAAAAAAATAATTTCTATTCATCTTCTGTAAATCCATGCTTGAATTGCCACGGTTTATAGCAGAAGAAAGAAGGGCCCAGACATTTTCTTTTAAATTTCCATTCTGATGAATTGCCTGGTGTATCTCATAATATTGTCTATGAATGTAGTTGGCAGAAATGCTGGTGAAATTAAATTAATTAATGCCAGACTCAGACTGGCAACGTGATTGCTTGAATGATTTTCATGCTAAAGAAATATAACAATAAATAACAAGTAAAGTCAAATAAATCTTTAAATAATTCCAATAATTTTCAAATGTATACAGTGCCAGGGCTTTAGCTCAGGAGTGCCATGCCTGCCTGGCAAAGGTATGGGAATACATGAGAATTATCTATAAATGAAAACTGTGAAGGGCTGCTGTCTCTTACATGTTATACCTTCCTAATAGAAAATCTCTAGATGTTTGGAAATGTTTGTCCAACTAACAGAATTTTTACTGTTAATGTGTGTATTGGAAAAGTTAGTATGACACATAAAACAACTTTTCTTACAAATCAAGTTGGTTAGATATTGTAGTCAAAGAAACACAACTGATGGCAAGTTTAAGAACCTTTTGGATTTAAGAACAAGAGATCTAATTTGAAAAGACAAAAGGTTGGAATAGACCTATGGATGATGGGTGTAGATATGGTGAGGTCAGAGGAATAAGTTCTGGTGTTCTACTGGATAACAAGCTGACTTTAGTTAATAATGGTGTATTGTATTTTCCCAAAGAGCCAAAAGATGGCATTTTAAATGTTCTTACCCCCAAAGAAATGATAAATATTTAAGTTGAACAATATTTGGAGTACTCTGGTATAGTCATTTTATAATATATACCCAAATCAAAATATTACTTTATACCTTCTTATGTACAATTATTATTTGACAACTTAAAACCAACAACAGATTAATGGGACACATTCTTTAATTTTATGATTCATTCCTATGTGCCATTCAAGAGAAAGCCCACTTCAGTGAATGAAGTGAAGAATACATTTGCAAAATTTATTTCCTATAGCTCTCTCTTCCATCCTACTTCAGGGTGTATACTTTTCCCCTGTACAAGAAATCAAGGTTTAGGTTAACTCAATTTATTACAAATCATGTAGAATTTTGATTGCATTGTTACTTGGGGGACATCTATCACTCTTCAAAGATTCAGATTCACACTCCAATCTGGACATATTCCTAATACTGCATCCATATAATTACTACAGTAACGGTTCACCTGATTGTTAGTATAGATGATATTTAATTGTTGCAAATAGCTTTTCAATCATGAAAATTTATTATTTCTATAATTGTTTAAACACTTATTACCATCATGGTCATTCCCGAATATTTTATCAACCAACTCATCTTTTATTATTTACATAGTTAATGTTTGAAAACAGTGAACTACTGAATTTAGAGTACAAGTCTAATTCTTCATCTCTTTCAAAGAATTGGGGACAGTTCTAATATGCCATACATTTGGCATTCAAATTTTATAAACCACAATCCAAATAGCTGTCTTCTCTATTTAAAATGGTTATACTCCAACTTGACCACAATTTAGATACCTATACTTTCAATTTTTCTTATCTAAACATTGCAGTATTAAATCATGGTGCTGAGAAAGAGGTCATTGTGACTTCCGAGCACGTGACCCTCAGATCTTCCAGGTCACTAACCCAGGCATTCAACAGTCTTAAAAAAATAATTTTCTTCAAGTACTTTTGTTATAGATTTGCTAGGATTTCTGCATGTATATGTGATTTAACCATCAAAACTAAGCAGCTATTGGGCCAGAGGGTTAGCTCAGTGGTTCCGGCGCCTGCCTCGCAAGCGCAAGGTCCTGAGTTCAATCCCCGGTAACCACATATAATGCTGGGCGTGGAGACTCACACCCAACAACAATCAACACCGCATACCACAATGCCGGGCGTGGTGGCTCAGGCCTGTAATCCCAGCACTCGGGAGGCAGAGACAGGAGGACTGCTGAGTTTGAGGCTTGCCTGGGCTACATAGTGAGCTCAGGGCCAGCCTGAACTACAAAGCGAGACCCTGTCTCAATTAAAAAAAAAAAAAACTAAGCAGCTATTTGAAGGATGTTTAAAGGAAGAGGCAGTTGACAAGCAAACAGACGTGAAGGGCAAACCCTACTTTGGTGTGGAGTCCTTTCTCCACCAGCAGAGATCTCTTCATCAGCTGCAGTAATAACCTGTATCCCAGCGCTACTCCCTCTTGCCCTTCAACATGGCACCATCTCTGCTTGTCCGGCTACACTGCATTTCTTTTTTAGCTGTAACATCGCCTTGTCACATTGTGGGAGCCCTGGGGGAAGCACTAATCATGACGAATGGGCCACTGATTCCTCGTAGAAGCAGACGCTGTCAATACCGCTGCCCTCCATAGGCAATTGCTCCGTTGATGAGTAGGAGAAAGAGCAGGTCCTCGCTTGGCAGCAGGGACAGTGGAGGAGGACTTCTAAGAGGACGCAGACAGCAGCTGCTGCTGTGGCCGGAAGGAGATTCTTTATTCTCGAAGCTCAGTTCCCCAGACTAGGAAGAGAACAAGGACTCGGCGAAGCACACACATTGGGACTTTAGTCTCGATCCTACTACCGACTAGAAGAAATATCAGGAGGTAAAATGTTGTTTCCGTTATTTTCATCAATCAGCATAGTTATAACAAAATAAAGCCTAGAAGACATAATGCGCCACAAAAATGTGTGGCTTCATGTGCGGTGTCGTCACATCCCTTATAATCACCCTGGGGCTCAGGTTTTACTCGCATTTCACTCGCTTAGCGAGGGGTTTGTGAGAGCAGATTTACTGGAGCCAGTACGTGATGGAAACGAGGTTGCCAGAAGCTGCAGACAAAGGTTCCTTTCATTTCTACTGAGACTGTGGACACGTTCCAGGGAGACAGCAGATGCTTCATGGCTGGAAATACAACCGTCTGCAGGAAAGCGCACTGCCCACGACCACGTACAGACTTTCAAATAATACTCAACATTTCTCTCAATACTGTTTCTTTACCTTCCATGCTGATGTTTGTGTGCACAGCAGAAACACACATTTAGGACATCTCCGGTGGTTTGCTTATCTCGCTGCTTAATTGTATTTAATACTATTTCGGCCACAGTCACATGGGAAATGTTGACAGCTCTTGGCTTTGTTTTCCCAAGTCATCCAGGTGAGAAGGGTCAGCGGAGTTCAGACAGACTCACTGCGCTCTGGATGTGGGGCTCAGACTTCCAGGTAATGTATTTAGGGCAGAAACTACATAGGGACAGGAAGGAGTCTGCCCTCTCAGGACGTATCATTTGCCTTTGTCAAAATGGGGATGGGAAAGCAGAGCGGAAACTGGTTCCTCGGGGCTGGACTTACTGACCAGTGAATGGTTACTTCTAATTAAATGTTCCATCGAGGATCCCAGGAACATCTTACACTCCACAAAATTTCTCCACCACACAGAAACAAGCTGCCGATTTCACCAGCCCCCCATAAGAAATCATTTGCTTAGATTAAATATTGTCATATAGTAAAATACAGTAATATGCTCTTTTAAAAAAGAAAAGCATCTTCATCTTAGTATAAAGTAGCTTTACAGTACTTACTTTTATCTGAAATTTTCTCTACCATAATGGAAAATGTGTAACATACTTCTGAAGTTAAAAGGAAAAATATAGGTTACTCCATGGCCAGTTCTCATTTTACAAAGCAGTTTCGTCCCTCAGAGTGATTAAAATATTAATTATGATTGCACTGGTGGCTTACACTGACAGTGCTACAATCTTTACATGGCACGTATGATCTCATGTTTTTATCGTATAAGGATATTAGAATAGAACACAGGACTGACTTTGCTTACACGGCCCTATCCAGATTGCCAAGTCGCCCTGAGAATGAGGGTTCCTGACCTATCCCTGCTCGTTTGGACTATGACACACGAGGCTGTTTGAGTTCAGAAATTTAAGTGTCCGGGGTCACCCAAGGGACTAAAGCACTGAAAATGGAGCCAGTGGGAGTGTGGCTGGAAACACTAACTAGCTGGGCCTCCAGCCCAGGGAGCAGCCGAGCTGCACATCAGGATTCTGGGCAGCAGAAGGTAACTCAACAGACGGATTTGACCTTAAACACTACATTACTACAGACAGTGTAGATCTAGGAAGCTGGGGTGACTTAACTTAGGTAACAGCCTAGTTTTGTACAGAAAGGTGGGTCCCAGCTTGGAACTTTAAAGTTAAGATACAGAGCAGGTGCGGTGTGCTGTGCTGGCGATTGATGTTACCACTTGACACCTACTAGTCATTAGCTCTTAACATTTCATTGATAGAGAAATAAAGCTTTGTGCTACCTTACCATTGAGTCGATAGTTAAAGGAAATACACTGTTTAATGTCTTTGTCTCTAATTTATCTCTTAAATAAGTTATTGTTTAATCTTTATCTCTTCAGGCCACTTCAAATATATTTTGTCACATTTTTGTAAACAAACATGACCACAAATATATTTTCAATTAGCTACTAAGTATATAAAATGTGGTAGGAGACATGCTGGTCTTGAAGGAGATTAGCATGTAGGAAACTGCTGTCCTACTAGCTGGCTGACCGAGAAAATTATTCTAGGTCTTGATCATCTCATATATAGAATGAAAATACTATTCACCTTCCTATATGCAGTTGTTATGGGAATTACATTAATTACTACAGGTGAGACCTTGGAAAGAAGCCTTCCTGACAATCTGTACTAATACACTGCTTATCAGGTTTTAGTTCTAGACCTGCCATTAGCTCACTGTTCGGTGACGGCCAAGTTTTTCCCTTGCTTTGGGCTTTTGGAGCCTTCTATTTAAGAGAAGGATTTCAATTTGGAGCAGACGCTTTCTGAAGTTACTTCAAAGCCCAAATCCCATGTCTCTCCGGGTTCTCTCCACTCATATAATCCTGTGGCCAGACAAATACTGACACAGAAGCCTCTGTCTTTTGTGTGGCTGTAGATTGCTTTTATGTTACAGGTGTGTGGGGGGCACACACATGTGTGTCTGAGATATGGTCTGTGTCACCAGAAAAGTGCTCAGCTGCACTTACTATGCACATGAAGAGTTTAATACTGAAAATCTTCTTAGTTGATATAAAATACTGTCATCACTGTCTTAGAAATGTGTTAGAAACAAAATACTGACTAATAAAACTGATAATGTCCATAAATAAGGAAATGAATCATCAAAAATAGTAATGGAGACATTCATTTTCATGTTAAGAATACTACAGAGCAAATAGGAGTGACTCACCATTGTAAATCAATCTGACCAATTCCCTTGAACAAAGAAGCAAAATTATTATTAACTGACCCTACTGTCAAATACAGAGAATGGAGACAATTTTGACTCACTAGTTGCAAATCGCAGTTAGGAACAGTAGTAACTATGTTAAGTGCACTGAAATCTTCACATGCCAGTGGTGAAATTGGTCTTCCGCGCTTTCTCACACACCTCTCCTCTCCACACAAGAACGAAGTCAGTCTTACGGCGCATGCGTGCTGTTCTCTGTCCCCGCCTGTTCCCGAGCCAGAGTCCACAGCAGCTGCCTCCCAATCTCCCCTCACAGCACTGAAGCCTACTTGTGATTTCTCTGGGGAAAATGAATGGCAACTGGGTCGTATTCCACACAAACTACAGATAAATGCAGTACGTGATCTTGAAATTGCCTTAAAGTGTGGATAATCCAAATATGATACAGGAACATCTCATCCTCTAACAACAAAAATAATGAATAATCACATTCCCTGAGTACTTGGAGCTGCTACTTAGAAGGAAAAATGCTGTGTCAGGGGATCAAAATTAGCTTGATTTTCCTACTACCAAAACCCACTTCACGCCTTCAAGTTCTTTTTTTTTTTCTGCATTGGTTTTAAAACAATAATCTTTAAGGAGAATATTGCTTTCCTTACACCTCTGTCTATCAGAGCACTTGTTTCCAGTCTTATAAAACATTAAAACTCTAGTTCTCATCATGCTGCAACAATGAAGCTCTGTAAAAACTGAAGGGAAATACATCTTTGCTGAGATTCCATCATCCCTTATTAATACCATAATTGAGGGCTATAAATCTGTTTCTTATACAATTCCTGCAATGAAATACTTAATGGATTGTGAATGACATGTTATAAAACTAGGCATTAAGTATTGCAATTTATATTTAAATGTGCTTCAGACATAAATAAGCACTCTATAAATAGTAGCTTTCTCAAGTAGGGAGACATAACCTTCCGTTTACTTCTAGCATACTTGGGAACAGTCATTACAGAGCACCAGTGTCACCGAATTGTGATTGTATTTTGAATGAGATGGGCTGTTTCCTTTTTCTTACACTTAAAACACTTTATGTTTATCAGATTGTTCAAGAATGTCACAGACAGCAGCAGCTGCACGTTCTCCCTTTGTAAGTTTAGCACCCTGGGGGAATGTCAGAACGTTCTCACCTGCCCTGACATTAACTTGTGCAGCCTGGTCCAAAAGAAGATGTGATAGAACAGACAGAGTTTGGACCATTAAACCATGAGAGCCACATACAAAACTCTCACTTGTTCCTTTGTTTTCCACCCTCTAAGTGAACTTGCACTGGTGCAGACGTGCCACAGACTACCCCAGAAAGGGAGGCACGTTCTTCTCATCAGTCAGGAGGTTGCACAGCAACTACCACTCTTTGTACCACATTCTAGATGACTCATACCAAAAGAAAAAAAAAGAGTTTTACTCAGTGTGAGTTCTACTGAGGGAAAACAAAGCAAAGTTTTCTTTGCTGTGCAGAATGTAACCCATTTCTGTCTGATACTTGGAGTGGCCAGACAAATACTGACACAGAAACCTCTGTCTTTTGTATGGCTGCATATTGCTTTTATGGTACAGGTAGGTGTGTGTGTGTGCACGCACACATGTATGTCAGAGATCTGGTCTGTGTCATCAGAAAATATGGAAAATCTGAAGACTTTGATCAAGTCAAATGGCTGTTGGTTCTTTACACCAGAGAGATAAAAAAACAACCACTCACTCACAAATGTTGCAAGACCGGAGACACCATATAAATAAACATCAGTACTACTGAATGAACCAGAAATAGCAAAAGGACGCAAAGCTAATTTATTGCCATGACAAGAATGGTGGGTGTAAAATATAGGCCTGAAATTTGATTTTATATGAACACTATTTGGTATTTAGGACATTAACTCCAGAGTTATATTTTCATTTCTTGAAAGGTGGAGGAAAGCAAAGACAGAGAGACTGGCAGTGAAACATAGCATCAACTCTAACATTACCATACTTTAGTCCATGAGTGTGACTATTCTATCCTTAACTATGTCATCTTCCTACTTTGCTACTCTGCTAAGCCCCTGTCAGTTGGACCATCCCAAACTCAAACAAAAATTGTTTTGAGAGCTATGTAGCTTACAATTGCACAGTTTCCATTTCATATATTTCCCTGAAATGAAGGTTAAAAAAAAAATTCATCTCTGCCACTTGTCTGCTCCACTTCCATCCTAAAATAGGACTGATTATCTGTAACCAGAGCCACAGAAGAGTGTCTGCAGCCACCACCACCCACCCAGTCTGTGCGCCCCCCTGCCCCCACTCTGCCCTCTGTGCTCTTCTCCTCTGTAGCAACTGTTGGGCACTACCACATGCTGGGAGCATTTTAGGTGATCATAGTGGATTGTCACTTTCAAGGTACAGGCAGTTGGAAACTGTCAAGTTCAGATAAGGAAATACAACTTGTAAATGGTATTATTATGAGTCTTATTTAAGAAGAAATGAAACAAATTCACCAAATATGCATCGACTTGTCTGAGATTGCTGCACTGGCATATGTGCTATAAAAGTGAGTATTTCTGTCTGTTTCATCTATTATTCCATCCAAAGCATAGAGAAGAGCCATAGCCACATGGCATTTAATGAAATAAACAAATAAATAAATTTTTAAGCTTATCCTCACAGCTGATAGGTGAGAAAGACAGAATCCAAGTTCTCTAAATTCAAATCTATAAAACCTGACAACAACATACATTTGTTTGAGTCACAGAATGCTCTCAATTATACATGCCACTGCTTGTCTGAGCTATGTAATCCTAAACTCTATGTTTTAATTTTTTTTAGTTTTAGTTTTTGAGACAGGCTCTCACTTCATAGTTCAGGCTGGCCCTGAGCTCACTATTTGGCCCAGGCAAGTCTTGAACTCACAGCAATCTTCCTGCCTCTGCCTCCGGAATGCTAGGATTACAGGGATGAGCCACCAGGCCAGGCATTGTGATGTGTGGTACTGATTGCTGATGGGCGTGAGTCACCATGCCAACATGCCTCAGTTTTATTATTTGTGAGATGGGTTTATTAGTGAAACATTTTGGCAATATAAAACCAATAAACATTACAAAGGAGAAAGGAAGTGCCATCCACTTCCTAAAAGCTCCAAAAGCCTTAGGTTTTCTTTCTTTTTCTTTTCTTTTTGCATATGACTACTTTTTTCTCCTTCCTTTTTCTCTGGAAATTTTCATCATTCCCTAGTTTCTTATACCTCTATCCAAAGAAAGAGTAAAAGATCTCTTTTATTTATATATCTGTTGTAACTCCGGAAAATCCCCAAGAAGACCCCTCAAAGAAACCCACAAAGACTATGTATGATCCTAGGGCCTAAGAAATGAGTCCTATCCCTAGATTTGTCTTTTTGCAGAAATTTTTCCTCTTTCAAGCAATTATTTTATAATGAAATGTGAATTGGCTTTTTCAAAAGAAAGAATTACAACATTCAATACAGTTTTCTTTTAATATTTTCTGTTGATATAAATTTCCCCTAAGTTATCCGAAGTTGCTCAGCCGTTTTTTTAAAAAATTAGCATTTTCTATTCCTTGAGAGTCTCAGGAACCTTTGAGTTGTAAACTTTAGAAAACAGAGCTCTTGCCATGGGTTTTTCCATATATTGTCTTTAGTGATCTTGGTGCTGCTGATTTATTTGTTCCACGATAATACTTTCCAACTTTTCATCTAATTTTTCAAAACATCTTTCTACAGTACCTGTTTTATATTCCCATGTTTGATCATTTGACCTTTCTAATGGCCGCCCTTCCATGGACCAGGTATTAATTAGAAGTAGCTAATCTGACTAATCTGCTATTGTTGTTTCCTCAGTACACGCTCACGGTACGTGCAGTTTACAATCATCGTGCCGAGTAGGTACAAGTATGTAATACAGCTTGTTTCTTCTTTTAATGCCCCTTTCTTTTTCCTCCTTCCCTCCCTTCCTCCTCCTTTAAGTCCTCTTCCCTTATTTGCATCTTGTTGACACTATTAAACAGCTCCTGGTTATGACATACAGCGTTCCCATTCGTGGAGGTTAGTAGGTTCTTGCACGTGACATACCCCGCTGTTCTTCCTTTTTCCTTCACGGTTATTCTCTTTTTGATGATTTCGTCATTAAATGTTCAATGCTGTATTTAAAAAGCACTTCTCCACACTGTCAGCTACATGCAGTAATTCTTTTCTGCTCACCTAATTACACGAGACTTGATACCAGCGAAAAAGTGTCGAAGAAGTTGAAAGGACGCGCTCAACGCCATGGTTCACGAGGCAACTTTAAAATTTCCCACGTGACGCGCGGACATTATGACGGTTTCATCACGTCTGGAGCTTCCTCCATCAGGAAACTGTGAGGAGCACATCGCTCAAGGTCAGTCTCATCAGAGGCAGCAATGTCTTTGTTATTTGTTATAATTTCCTGACATAAGAAGAGGAAAAACAGGTATTGATTTTTAATTATCCACTTTAAAACAAGTTTGAGGCTCTGACACAAATTGCACGATAGACATGTATCCTGCAGTGTCTTCGCAGTCGCTCTATCTGCTTCGCCTTGCAAGCATCCTCCTCCACCAAGGCGTTTACGTTGAAGGCCTCGTTCATCCTGACTTGCCTGCGCATTGCCGTCTAGTGCCCCTCGCTGATCTTCCCTCCAGAGGCGAAACCGTCTGATGTACAAATTTTCTGACACTCTATCACACCTGAACATATAGGGTCACCTCCAACTATTTTCTTCTTGTTCTTCAGTCATTAAAGAGACTCAGAGCTAAGCCTCAGTGTGACACTGGTTGTCATTAATGCCTGGAAAGATGACCCTGGGCAGGGGACTTGCCCACATTTCCAGAAAATGTCTAACACCTCCGCTTGAACTATTACACAAGAGCTTGGAATCTCTAGATTCGGGGCAGATGCGCACAGGAAATATCTAGGGATGGCAGGAGTGCTCTTCCCACTCTCCAATCACACTGGATAATTATTTTTTGTCCTGACCCTGAGTACGGCTGTCTTCGCACACTGCAGACTGCCACTGGATAACTGATTCTGGTGGAATCTTGATGAATTAATCAACCTCCTGCCTTTGGAGGCATCGTGATCACGAGTTGGCACAGTCTCTGGGTGTAAAAAGATAATGCTTTCTAGAGAAACATCCTGTCCCTCAGATACTGAGCAAGGCATTTTTAAAAAATCAGTTAAATAGGGCCGGAAGGTTAACTCGGTGGTTCCGGCGCCTGCCTCGCAAGCACAAGGTCCTGAGTTCGATCCCCAGTAACCACATATAATGCTGGGCATGGAGACACACCCACCAACAATCAACACCGCATACCACAATGCCGGACGTGGTGGCTCACGCCTGTAATCCCAGCACTCGGGAGGTAGAGACAGGAGGATTGCTGAGTTCGCAGCAGCTTGCCTGGGCACCATAGTGAGCTCAGGGCCAGCCTGAACTACAAAGCGAGACCCTGTCTCAAAAAGCAAAAAAAAAAAAAAAAAAAAATCAGTTAAATAAAAGGTTTAAAATGTATAGTTTGACAGGTTTCACTTTTAATTCAAGCTAATTTATAGAATGATGACACAAGATAATGGAATGATGCAGAGATTTGAAAAGTGAATAAGAGGAAAAAAATCCTGACAGAACAAGCAAAATTCTCTAAAACCCAGGGGACAAGCAGAGCCTTACAGATAACCGAGTCTGGCTAGAGAACAGAGGCAAATGGGCATAGAGACCAGAAAGCTCTTCTTCAACCTTCTGCCCACGGTGAAAAGGGACTCAACAGTATGTGAGGTGCTTATCTCTGATCACATGTAGAACTGCAAAACTTGCAGGGTTACTTTGATATGAACAAGGTTAATGTGCTAGTCAAGATTAATTGTGGCTTCACTATGAAATTTATGGAGGATGAGGGAATCCGAAAGTGAAAGGAGGAGCAAAAGCCTTGTTAGAGATTTATCACAAGGGGGTGATGGATGAAAGCCTGCAGAAACCAGTAATAGGATTTTAAAGATTCACATAAGCAGAATTAAGAAGATCTCAAGTGCTCCCCTTACACAAACTAGAGCTGTTAGATGGCAGACAGTGGTGGTTCAATCTGACAGAAATACAACTGGCTATTGTTGAGCAGGCCTTGGGAGCTCTGCATATCTTGGTTAGATGACAGCGAGTCCCAGGTTTATCCTATAGATGATATTTTTATGAATTTAACTTCAGACTGATATTTAAACAACAAAGAAATGTAAATAATTAGCAGAAAAGCAGAGAGCAATGAACAATGACTTGACTGTTAAACAGACCTGAGGACCTCACCTATACCACTTCTTGGCTGATTCTGATTTAGATGTGTCTGTAATCTTGGGCAATTCATTAAATTCTTAAATCTCTTTCTTCATGGAAATAACTGGAGAAAATAATTATGCCAATGTACAATTTGGGGAATACTGAAATGAATTTCAAAGGATTAGCAAAATTCTTTAGCAGTAGTACAACAGAGATTGTCAGAATGATTTGTACTGTTTTTGTCAGTGGTAACAACAATCACAGAGACAGGAAGGAGCTGGAGAGTCAGACTGGTACCTATCACTCCTCCCTGCCCTTACCACAGACATGCCCTGTGATACAGCCACAAACTCTAGGATTGTTTTTCTTTTGCAAACCACAACCTTCATCTTCTTGATCAATAGATGTACAGGTCACAAACAGTGTTTGTCATTATTGGAACATTAACCCTTGTAGAACAGGGAGCAGTTAATTAAATCATGTTTATCATACTGTTGAAATCCCTTATGATTTAAGGAGGCACCCAACTTCACCATCTACAATAATGACATATCCCTTTAAGGAGCAACTTTCTGGGGTGATTTTCCAAGATACTTAGTGCATATGTGCATTGTTGTTAGCATTCGCTTAAGTCAACAATGGGTTTTTGACTGTGAATTTGTAAATTCTCCATGGCTTTTGACTTCTGGAGTTTTCTCAGTAGTTACTAGATCTGTTTCATACCAAAGCAAGTTAAAACTTAAAATGAAATTTAAGTCCAAATGACTGAGAGGACTGTAGCCATTTTAATGTTTGTGAAAGAAGAATTCATTTCCTTGACCTCTATATATAAAGCTAGCACGCTGGCTTTCTAGTCAAATGGCTTACTCCATTTTTTTCTTGTTGCACTTATGGATCTTCCTCTATGTGACTTTCTTCTCATGTATTATTCTCTTTGACTCTCTTAATGATGGCATTAGGTGAAAATTAATACCTGCAGCCCAGTTTCTCTGATTACAGACACATCTAAACCCAACTGGAGATTCTAGATCTTTACCTCCAAAGGTCACACATCCCCTTATCCACGTTACAGTTATTAAAATTCTTTTATGTGTCCAGCTAGGTGTTAAGCCAAGGGGATAAACTTTATGATCAACTGAAGAAGAAAGTTACTAGTCAAATCATAACACACCAACATACAATTCCAAACTGTAATAGATGATATAAATGTTAAGCAAAGTTTACCACAAAACATCTTGAAGGGGAACAAACAATCTAGAAAAAACACCCACCCTCTACCAATCCTCTAAATCCTCACAATGGTTATCAACATCCCTCTAGTTACCTAAATCAAATGTTTACAAAGACATGAGATTTCTCTCTCCCCTACTGTCCTCATACCCACTATGTGAGCAAGTGCTCCGTCTGCTCTTTCAAACTGTGTAACAAGTTCTAACACCTTTGGCCTCTGCCAATTTACGGCCTATGCAGTGACGAGAGTAAAATACTTTTTAAAATACTAATCTAAATTATTCCTTGCCTGACAGAAAAAAAATTAGCCTTCAAAATCTTCCTATTGCTGTTAGGATGAAGAATTGGTTCTCACCTTGACTGCCTACATATTTGACCCTGATATTCTCCCTTGCTTTTCCCCTTACTTTTCCCCTTGGTCATGAAGCACCATGGTGATACTGATTTTAGCTCAAGCCTCCAATGAATCAAAGTTCTTCACTAGTCCTGACAGCAATCACACTAATTTGCCCTCCAAACAACAGTGTTTAATTAAATGTCATTTGCTCATGGTAGTCCTTCTGAACCTTCAAAGCGACCACACCCATAGTTGATTTTTCTTTCTACATGCACTTTCATCATTTGATTTTTAACAAATGTGGTAAGTGGGACTACTGCTTGCCACTCAAAAAATTCAGGGGTCTTCAATGAGAGAAGCAGTGCACTGAAACCTTGTGACAAGTGTGTGCCAAATTCCATCCTATTCAGTGCAGTCAGTTGTGAACTCTGGTTGAGAGGTGTGTTTTCAAACGTGTCTTAGATCGTGGATCATAAACAACATGTTTCACTGGAGTTGCATGATTACAGCAATTTAGATTCCAGTTATTTAAGAAATGTATCAAAGTAGATAAGATTTGGGTATGTGGTTATGTTCCTGAGAGCAAGGTTCTCAGTTCTCAATAGAAATCACCAGTTCTCATGTAAAACTATACACATCACTAAAGATCCAATATCAAGGTGGTCTTAACCATCTTTTGACTTTGATAGAATTACGCAAGTTGAGTCTCTACTCAAGAATACTACCGGTGAAATAGCAAAATACTGTAAAGGCTTACTATAGTGTACAATAAACAATATGCATAAAACACCCTGAGAGATGGACAAAATGTTTCTGTCAAATAATAACACTGTGAAAAAAAATAATAATACTGTGGTGTATTCTCATCCATTTTATCCTCCAGATCTGGCACTGTGTAACTTCTGGCTATTCCCTAAAGGTAAAATGACCACAAAAGAAAAATATTTTGAACTGATTCAGGGCATCAATGCAGCCATGGCAATATAACAAGAACTCTCAAGAAAGAGGACAGTTAGAATTACTTTAGAAAGTGGCAGTTATCATAAAGAATGACAGGTTTCATTCTTTTATGTGCAAATGGATACTCCTTGAGGACACACTAATAAGTGAAATAAATGGATCACAGAGATGTAAATACCATTATCTTTTCTCGGGTATGAGAACCTGTAGATGTAAATGAGCTCTAGAATGTATGACAGATTTTGTAAACTAGGAAATATTCAAAGGGAATGTGGTGGGGGAACCTAATGAGGGGAAAGAATAAATATGATTCAGAAAGAAAAAGAAATAGCGTGTATATAAGGGGTGGGGGATTGTGGGTGGGTAGGGATAGGGGTAAAAATGAGAATTAACTTCTGTCTTCTACTGGTACAAATTTCCCAATGTTGAGTGTGATTATGAACTGTATATAAAATGTACCAATCAAGAACTCAATTAAAGAAAAAAGAAAGTGGCAGTTATGGTGAGTGGTGTTTGAAGCAAGCTGTAGAATTTTGAGATGGATTAATATCTCTTACTGTCGATTTTTAAAATTTCAAATTCACTATATATTTCAACAAAGCATCTTATGCACCCTACTTTCCCTTCAAAACATTATTACCTCCATAAATTATTTAAAGCATGATTCCTGAAGATATTTTCCCCCCTCTGGACTGTGTATCATTTAACATATAGAATCCCACTATCATTATTTTCCAGAAAACCTACCAGAGGAACATTTAATATGTATTCATTGATAATTGATGAATGTATCTCGTTAGAGCTACTTTATAATTTTTCTATAATTGATAGAACAATTATACTAAGAGTTTACACTCATTTGTGGCAGTGGAATTTTTCATGGCTCAGGACATGAGATTGGTGCTGACAGAATGTGCCGTGAATCTCAGTGGCCAACTTGCCTGGATAAAGAGACTCCTAGAGAGGTGACCAGGTCGTGGAAGGGCTACACTCATCAGGATAGTAATTCACTGCCCACAAGAGGTGGTGCCCAGTGGAAGGAGTTGGGTCACTGAGTGTGTGTCAGAGGATATGCTCTTCCTGTCATTCTTCCCCCGTGCTTTGTTTCCTGCTGACACAAAATGGGCAGCACAGCTCCATCACTCTCTTGTGAAATCTCTAACACCGTGAGGTGAATCAAATCTCTTTTCCTTTAAGAGAGTGTCAGGTATTTTAGCCCCACAATAGGAAAGATGATCAAGAATACACAGAAGTGATAAGTAAACATGGTGACCTAATTGTAACAATTTGAAAACACAATGACAAGAATTTTGTAAGAAGTGAAGAAGAAACATGAAATTCTGAAAAACAGTATCAGCAAATTTGAATATGACATTTTGCTGGCATGTTGCACAGAGTAACAGAAACAAGATATTTATGTATATTTTTTAAAAGATTTGCTAACTCGTGATTAAACTAAAAATAAAAGGAAGGCCAAGGTTTTAGCTCAAATGGTACCATGCCTACCCTGGAAGTACAGAGGCTCGAGTTCAAGAATAGACACTTTTCAGAACAAGTAAAAGCAGCCAAGAAGTATGTGAAGAAATGCTCAACATCACTGGTCATTCAAGAGATACAGATGAAAACAACACTGAGATTTCATTTCACTCCACAAAGAACGGCTGCTATCTCAAAATTAACCAGAAACAAATGCTGGCAAAGCTGCAGGGAGAAAGGAATCCTTCCCCACTGTTGGTGGGAATGTAGACTGGTGCAACCACTATTGAGATCAGTGTGGAGATTCCCAAAAATCTAGGATTAGAGGTTCCATTTGACCCTATCTCCCCTGCTAACAGAGTCATATGTGCACTCATGTTATAGCAACACAGTTTGTGATAGCTAAATCTTGTAAACAACCCAAATGTCTATCAACTAGAAACTGGATAAAGATGTGGGGTTTTTAATAAAATGGAGTGCTAATTTGCCATAAAGAATGATAAGTTGGAGTCATTTATATTCAAATGGATGTACCTTGAGGAGATACTCATAAGTAAAATAAATAGGTCACAGATGTGTAAATATCATATATTTTCTCTGGTTGAGAAACTGAAATGCAAATGAGTTCTAGAATGTATGATAGATATTGTGAAATATAAAATATTCAAAGGGAAAAGGGCGTAAGGGTAAGTAATGAGGTGGAAGAAAAAAAATTGATGGTTTAAAAAAGGAAACAAACCTTAAGTATATAGGGGGTGGGGAGGTTGTAGGGTGGGCAGGGAAATGGGAAAAATTATAATAAGTTGTGCTGGTACAAATTCTCAATGTTGCATATGATCATGTTGTGTGTGTGTGTATTTGTACATGTGTGTGTGTGTGCATTATATATATAAATACCAATAAAATCTATTTTAAAAAGAAAAGATAAAAATAGATAAATGTATATTTGGATATTACGTTGTAAATGGACAACATAAATGTAGTCTCTGTCCATAAAACACACTGCTCACTGGGAGGGAAATGAATAAATTAGTAAGCAAAACAGTAGTTAATAGTTATTACTGCAATAGAGAATATAACCAAAATAATGTGGCAACAAGTTAGAGGTGAAGCAGAAGTTTGACAAGTCAAATGACTTTGTGATCCTTAATTTTTTAGCCCATCCAATCTCCTTTACCATTTGCCACAGAATTCCATTTGTGTTCCCAGGAAGCAAACCCGTATCTACTCACAGAGCATGGTATCAGATGACAGCCTCATCCACACATATACAATTCCAGATTCTCACCTCCCCCTCTGGGGTGGAGGCCACCCTCCCAGTCCAATCAGAACAATACATAAACCTAACCTGAGTGCTTATATTGATGGATAAATAACTTACACATGAGCCAAGCTGAGCCAAAGACAACTTTCCTTGAAACTTTTTCTGGAAAACTAATGGAAAAGATATTCTCTCTCTTGAGACCTCCAGCTTTAAAGCATGTATACAGGTGCTAGTAAAAATCTTTGCAAATTTATCTTGGAGTGAAACAAAAGTTTTTTAAAAAAACAAGATGAAAAATGATGACAAAGAGAATTCATTTTACTTTTGGAAAACTGAGATTTAGACAAGAATAAACTGCTTGAAAACAAAATATGACTTTTGTCTTACACAAACCAGTTCATTTTGCTTGCTATACAAGCTAGTGTGAGACAGGTTTTCTGACCCATATGCATGAAAAAGTCCTGATTAATTCAGCAGTTACCACAGACTGGACATTTATTATTTGCTAGGCCCAGAGAGAGCTAACATTACATACCATTGCAAGTATTGTTGCATGCAATTCTTTTTCATTATTATGGAGATAATGAGGGTCTGGTTTTGAGATGTTAAATAACTTGACTCGACTCCTAAGATCATGTTCTTCCACCCACGCCATACTGTTTCCATGTCCGGGCCAGCATGGGCATCTCTTCCCTCACACTTCCGCATGCTGCCCAACCCCGGAAACTCCAAGCTACTGGCCCAGCAGTGGTTCCAACAGCAACATAATCAAGTCACATGCAGAGCTCTTAGAGCATCGATTTCTTTGGCAAATTGCTACCTGAGATAAAATCAGAAGGTCAACATAGCCAAGGGCCTAAGTAAAGAGAGCCACAAAGTCCCAATCATATAGAATAGATTTTCTACCATTAACACTGCTCCAAGCATATCTTAAATACCCCAGGAAGCACAGAGTCTGTTGCACCTGGGAAAGGAAAAGATTTAAAAAAATTCAAAATATTTTTCTGTCTGCCACATCTCACAGATTATGTTTAAATAAATGTAGGTGTATGTATATTTATTATACAGCATATAGTAATACATATAAAATATATAGCATATGTAGTATATGTTTATAGAACACATATACATGTATTTAACTCCACCCCACTAAATATATAAACACATATCTAATGCACAATTTTGCATACTTGAATATCTGTACATAGAAAATGATTTCCTTAAAAGAGCTACCAATTAAAACAAGATTAACCTGGTTTGAAATGGAAAATGTTGTAATTGGAGCTGAAAGAGCTCAAAGAATGGCTCCATTTATCTCATCAAGTCACATTTGAGATTTAAGAAAAGTTTCCTTCTTAAGTCTAGAATTCATAAAAGTTTCTGAATCTTTAAGTTACATATGCAAATATACTGCAATTTATACTGGAATATAATTGTTTATTTAAAAACTAGCTAGATGAATCACTTTAGACCACAAGATAAACAGAAATCCACCAATGACTTGTCAACTAGGGTTTGGAAGAACTTTAAAAGTAATTGTGCATTAAGAAAGTCGAATAAGAGCCAACGAAGTGGCAATGAAATCAGCTTCAGTAGCAAATCTCCTTTCTCATGGTGGAGCATTGAGGAGTGGAGAGGTCCAAATGGCAGCTCAGCCATGGCCAGCCAGTAGTCCATCAGGCCTATCTATACACATTCACTTAGGCTTATCTCTCAAGCAAGGTAAAATGACATCCTAGGCTAAATCTTGCTTGACTCCAGAAATCGAAACAATTTCACTGAGCAGTAAAAATAAAAGTGAAGTTCTCACGTGAACACAAGAAAATTGGAGAAAAAACAAGTCCATGATTTCATAATCGGTACATTCATTTTCCAGGAAGAAAATTAGCTACAGTTACTTGATCTACCATGATAACCTTCTTTCAATTACAAGGGTCTTCATTTTGTCCATTCATTCAGTGACATAAACTTACTTCTCCTACTTGGAGTACCTGATAACACTAGTCTCTGGCTAGGCACACAAGGTCAGGTTAGCCTACACATTGTTAAGAGAGATGCATATTAAACAGTGATTTTCACACTGGGCAGCCTGTTAGAATCATGCCATAATTTCAAATAATCCAGACCTCTAAGATCCACTGGAGATCTTCCAAGCTATACTGCCTGCCACAGGGCCCAAACAGAAGCATTTCTCTGAAGTTCCAATGGCAATATTTCTGAACACTCACAAATGAGAAATAAGTGATCGCTAAGTTCTTTTTGTACATTAAATTCTGTATTTTGAATTATTCATTTTAAAACTGACCTTTCTTGTGCAAAGTCATAAATACACCTAGAGCAATCAACTTGGATGAACTCTCTAAAGTATGTCTCAAAAGCAATTATAATGTAGCAGTGTTTATGTCTAAGAATGCCTTCAAGTCAAATAAGAGAAAAGTTATTAGTATTTTAAGTAAATAAGACAACTTAATCTCCCCACAAGTATAATAAAACATCTGGAAGTAGACAGCTGCTGGCATTGACTCTGAAATTTCTGTGTCATAAAATGCTTCTTGCAGTCCCCAAAGGCAGGAAGAATAGAGAAAAACAAGAGAAAGCAGTTACCACTATCTCCTTTAAGCAAGAAAACAAAGTCTTTATAAATACCTTTGGAACAGACTTGTGAGTGGGTCATATAGACAGAACAGAATCCTAAGGCCACTCCTACTTGTAAGACATCTTCAGAATTAGGTTGAATCAGCCCTAATCTATAGCCAAAGCCAAATACATTAACAATCACAGCCATATCACCCAGAATTCACCCGGTCTCCTTTGATCTCAGAGGTGACACTGGGCCTGGTCAATCCATGAATGGGGGAGATAATCACAAAACAAAAATGATTCTGATTATTCAAGTGAATAAAGGCAATATCTGCAAATAATTTAAGTCTTGATTTAAATAACCTAAGATAAAGTTCAACTATATTCTGTAACAGAAAAATAGTCTACTATAACATCTGAAAATATTTTCATGTTTTATGCATTTGTCAAAAAATTATTATTTTTTAATTGACTTCTTTATTGGTGTATTTTATATACAGCTCACAATTACACTCAACATTGGGGAATTTTTACCAGTATTTGACACAAGTTATTTTCAAATATTTTTGAGAATTTGTCCATGAATATAAAAGTATATAAACAATCTTTGAAGGTGATAATTTTGAAAAACAGAAATTCTTATATAATTTAACCACCACATAATTTGCTGATAATATTGCTTATACTGTTAAATCATTTATCCAATAGGAAATACAAGGACAAATACATGATTTTATTTAAAATCACTGACAAATTTAAATAAGGATATTTAAATTAATCAATCTATTGTTCAACTTGGCAATAGGTATCAGAAGCCTTAAAATAAGCATACATTGTGAATCTGTGCCAATTTAGAGAATTTTCTAAAGAAGAATTATCTATGGAACTCCGTATGGAGATTCCTAAAAAAACTAAGATTAGAGGTCCCATTTGACCCTGCTGAGAATATACACAAAAGAATTACAAGAATCATATCATAGTGACATATGTGCACCCATGTTCATAGCAGCTCAGTTTGTGATAGCTCAATCTTGGAAACAACCCAAATGCCCATCAACTAGAGACTGGATAAAGAAGATGTGGTTTTCCTATAAAATGGAGTATTACTCTGCCTTAAAGAGTAAGTTGGAGTCATTTATACTCAAATGCATGTACCTTCAGGACATACTCATAAGTGAAATAGGTCACAGATGTGCAAATATCATATATCATTCTCTGGTATGAGAAGCTAAAGATGTTAATGAGTTCTAAAATGTATGATGGTTATTGTGAAATAGAAAATATTCAAAGGGAAATGCGGTGGAGATACGAGTAATGAAAGGTAAGAAAAATGTGATGGTAATAAAAAAGGCAAGCAAAGCTTATGTATTTAGGGGTTGGGAGTTGTGGGGTGGGTAGGAGAATGGGAAAAAAAAAAGAATTAAATTGGGTCATATACTGGCACAAATTCCCAGTATGAGTGTGATCATGATATGATATGTATATACAATGTACCAATAAAGATAAATTTTTTAAAAAAGAATTATCTACAAATATGGTTAATTTAATAATAATTTAACTGTCCAATAATAATGCATTGCTATATAGAGTCATATTATGGAATACCTATCTTTAAAATTGATTATTTAGTAACTTACAAAAATGTCTAGGATATACTGAGAAAATAAGATGCCAAATGATATGCATTATGTTTCAAAATATTTAAATAATTATTTATTGAAAACATACTGCAAGTTAGGTTTGATGCTGTGTGTGCATGTATTTCATAAGCTTCTCACATTTCTATCAGGTACTTTCCATTACCTTGCCTCTCTCAGACATGAAGAAGCTAAGGTTTACAATGGCTGTGGAATTTTCTCAAAACTACATTCCTAACAAATGGCAGAGTTTCGATTTAAACTCAGGAAAGTTGGTTGCAGAAACCAGTCTTCTATGTCAACCATCATCTCCACTCAGAACAAAAGAAGAACTTCAAAAAACTGCACCAAAGAATAACTGAAGTTGTATTTAGGTGGTAGGATTATAATATATTCACTCTATAATTTTTCATTTTCCAAATAAATATTTACTAATAATAATCAAAAGAAAATTATTATTGTCTTTTGTTTTCTGTCTGTGTGCTTGTTTGTTTTGAGACAGGATCTTGCTTTGTAGTTCAGGCTGGCCCTGAGCTTACTCTGTAGCCCAGGCAAACCTCGAACTAAGCAATCCTCCTGCCTCTGCTTCCCAAGTGCTAGGATGACAGGTATGAGCCACCATGCCCAGCACTGTGATATTTCGTACTGAGTGTTGATGGGTGTGAGCCTCCATGCCTGCTGTTATTTTGTGTGGTTACCAGAGATCGAACTAGGGTTCTTACACTTGGTAGGCAGGTGCCAGAACCACTGAGTTAAATCTCCGGCCTGAAAGTGATTATGTGATAGTCCTTCAAGTCCTGCAATTATTTACAAGGAATGAGCACAGAAACTCCTGACAATACAAACTCCACAAAGTGCTGCTCTTCTGCACTGTAAGATAAGACCTGTCTAAAATCACAACCCAGGAAATCTAACAGTTCATGCAAAGCTCCTCCTGCATAGTTACCTTTGGGATGTGTAGTCCTGCTACACAAGCATCACAAGGTTTATTTACTGGAAGGAAATAGAATTCATGAAAATTCATCCTTTGTTTTACGATATCAAGAAGAAAGTTAAAGGAAATCCTAAAATATGTTTAGAGACTAAATTATTTAATTCCGGAAACTAGCATGCATCTAGTTCAAGAACCATGGAAACCTATAAAGAGGGACTCATAAGGAATCTCCAAGATAATTTCAAGTAAAAAAATCAAGACTAAGAAAATACAAAGAGAAAATATTTATCTTCATAAATATGTAACATGCATATTCAGTTTTTTCAAAGCCCTAAATATTCTCCTAAATATGAATAGAAAATGATCTAGAGATAACTTTCCCAAAATCTTATAGCCAAAAATCAGCTCATCCTTCAGAGAGAAAGGAATCAAACTCATGTGGGAAAGTACGTAGGAGAGATGTCAGTTTTTACTTTAAACAGAACTGTTTTAAAGTTTTTAAGGTAATTATTAAATGTATTCATGCTATCCATTTTTTAAAATATAAAAATAATTGTATACAGATTCTCAGTTACCATCACTTACATCATATTAACTATAATCTATTTATATTTGAGTATTTTTATATCTCAATAATTGCTTCATACTGTACTACAACATGGGTTTGTCTAGTACCATTTAGAAAAAAGGTTGAAAATTAACATACCTCTATATTAATGGGAATAAACTGAATATATTTTAACTATCTAATAGTAGCATTGACTATCAATGTCCAATGCAAAATGAATGTATAATTAAAGAAATAATGTAAGCAAAAAGAGGTAGGCATAATTTATAATGGAATTTTTTTCCTCTCTGCCACAGTAAAATTCTGGTGTTCTGACTATAAAGTTAGAAATATACTGTAGCCCACATACTGACCCCACTCTCCCTAGTACAAAATTATTCAGCCAGACTGTCTTTCCTCAAAAAAAATTCTTCCTAAGTGTAAATTGAAGGGAAAAAAACTGTCAAATAGATGAAAGTTCTTTTCTATTTCACAAAGACTCAAACTACCAGTTATTCACATTCCACAGACTATGAAACCTTACCATCAGCAGCAATAATGAATAAGAAAGTGTTATAATATCTTTGATGTGCATTGAAGAATTTTGCTCAAGGGCCGGAGGGTTAGCTCAGTGGTTCCGGCGCCTGCCTCGCAAGCGCAAGGTCCTGAGTTCGATCCCCGGTTACCACATATAATGCTGGGTGTGGAGACACGCCCACCAACAATCAACACCGCATACCACAATGCC